>VDFB02196890.1:0-11135 GCA_007258455.2 Sequoia sempervirens
GAAAATATAAGTTTGTTTCTACTTGTTATATATCTCTAATTTTCTTTTCCAAAATTGTGCTATCTATACACAATTTGTTGTGACTGTTGCATATGTTAAAGAAATAGATATATATTTTTATTTTGTTTGTTGTACATGTGAAGCTACTTGGCTTAATTACTTGTTTATGTGTAATGTCCCCTTTCTAAGCGTGACAGTTTCAGTGACCGTTGGCCTTTCGTTGGGCACCCGGAGGCTAGTCGGAAGTTAAAATTAGGGTTTCCTAATTTTGAGGAGGTCATTGTTCGGAGATGTCAGTTTTAATGGCGGATTCCTTCTGGGTTTTCAGAGGGCTTCGCAGTGGTATGATCATTCCGGCATTCTGGGTGCTTTTTGGAATTTACTATTTTTAGTAAATTCTATTTTTGGCAGTTTGGCAGATGATGTTCAGCTCGGTTGACTTCCTGTTTCAATGGTCAGATGTGTGGATCAGTTTTGGCTTCAGTGCACCTCCGGAGGGATAAGTTAAGTTATTTCATTAAAGGCACATTTAAATATTATATTTTAATGTTGACCTTGGGCTTAGAAGTAATGACTTAAAGATGTTTTAAAAAGGGGCCATTGAGGGTGGCGCCCTCATTAAATGATTATTTTAATTATTGCCTAAGTCAAGCAAGATGATGTGGGGCGCACTTTTCAAGATGGACTTTTAATTAAAATATCATTTATTAATGCTTTGAGGAGAAGGTACGCCTTCTTGAGAAGATGAAAGTTTTGACCTAAAAGCTGTTTCTAGGGTTTCGTGAAGTCAAGCAGAAATTATAAAAAGGGAGTCTTGTGCATCATTTGGGGCATCTTGGAAATTACACTGTTATGCTGCCGGATTGATTCTGGATTGTTCGAGGGATGAAGACCTCCTAGTTTGGGCATCTCTTCTCGTTTGAAAGACAACGACTAGTGATGATTAGTAATCTACTTCAATATACAGATTTGTAGAAGCAGAAAAACAGATCGTCTTTTGTAAAAGTTGTAATGATTCTTATGGCTTATTGAGCTCGGTCAAGAAGAGATTGTAATGTATTGCATGAATCATATATATACGGTTCTAACATCTTGACAGGCATATGATCTTATATTGTAAACTGACCAGTAGTACTGGCAGTCATTACCCAGCTTGTTGCTTGAATTGGTATTGTTCAATTTTCATTTGAAGTTGTAATAGATAGATCTCCGCCCTATGGTCGCTACTATCCCACTCCGGGCTAGAAAGCACATTCTGGGTGTTGAGGGTTTCCAGTTTTCGGCAATTTCCTTCAAGTAGTAGATTTTGTATTCAGCATTTCCTTTCAAGCAGTAGATCTTGTAATCACTCCGTCATATGGTCGCCCCTCACTCCGCATTGGATTGGGTAGCACATACTTGACGTTGAGTTCCTTTCTGCAAGTAGAGTAGAAGACCCTCTGACCAATGCTCATCCTCAGCGGTGCCATTCTGGTTAGAGTTGTTTCTTATACGTTTTGGTTTTCTCATCTAACCTTAACGGGTGCACTGTCGTAATTTGTTAATTGTAAAAAATCAAAAAATTGGCTCGGAATATTTCATTGGTGAAACTGTTTAACTGTAATAAAACCATGGCACCAAAAGTTTTGGAGGTGACAACCCCTATTGTGTGAATTACAAGCTAGTCAATGATACCAGAAAGTAGGCTCAAGTTAATCTTATGTGCATCGTGGAAAATTACAATTCAGAGATCTGTTACACCTTCAAGACATGATCTCAAACATAATGACACAATTAATGGTCAAATTCTAAAACAGGAACTTAATGCCATGATTGAGGAACCAACTCTGAAGTGATCATGGCTTAACATTTTAGAAGCTCAATTTCTTTCCATCTGTTATGTACCTCTGTGTTTTACTCATATTTTACAAAAATGCTTTATTCTATCTAATCAAACTCTTGTGTTAGAGAAAATACATTTTACTCTAGGAGAAATCATTCAACAGGCAAAGAAACATTTTTTAATTTATATATCATTATCTTTTTGAGTTGTGAAATAATTGGTGTAGACGATCTTGAGAGGCATAGTATTTCCACAGTCCATGATAGTGTAATAAGAACACTTCTGGATTTAGCTGAGCAGTAGTTTTTATCATCAAGGATAGTAAAAACATGTTTTGGATCACATGCCATGACCTATCCATGATCCATCATCAAGATGAAGAAAAACTAGTAGAGAAATGTAGATGGCAGAACTTGCTACTTGAAAGGAGAGGGGAGGTGAGGTGGAAGGGAGTGGGAAATGGAGGGAGGATGGGGGGACAGGTTTCGGGGATGGAGGAACCAAGGGCCTAGATTTGGGTATAGTGGAGTGATGGTGGCACAAATATATATAGTACTTTAAAAAAAGTTATTAAAAATATATACAAGGAATAACATATAAAACTTTGAAATACTCAAAATATATTTGAGATTGCACTGAATGAGCAATGCAAATGTTGAATATCCATATATTTATATTATATTAAAAGATACAATCGACCAATGGTCCAATTTTTCAAATCGTCACTCATTCCCAAAGTTTGCGCTGAATTCGTCATCACTAAAACTAAGATTCCTTAATCTCAAGATCCTCCATAGTAATACATATTCATCAACTTGTGTTGGCTCCTCTGGATCTACATTGTGTTGTTGGACTCTTCTTATAGATAAGTGTGTTATGGTCAATGAGATGCAAGACACTATGCACAACTACGAGTTTCTCCGCTCTCCTAGAGGTAAGTTGATTTCTTTTAATAGAGTGGATGAAACTATAAGCAAACCAACTCCTCTTAGCAACAAAAAATCTAGAAACTTGGGACTGTAGATGATGTTGAAGTTCGTAGCAGCTTCAGGCGAATCCTTCCAGCCTAGATTGCATGGAGATAATAATTAAATGCTAGCCGTTGTCTATTTAATTATTATATACGATTTGATGAAGAGACACTTCCTTTGATAAACATTATTTGATATGCATTTAATGAAGAGACTCGTATTAAATAATGAGGCGCGATTTTGAGAAGGCCGACTCCTTGTTTAGTAAAAGATTTATTTCTTAATAAGGCCGACATGCTCTTTGAAGAGGCACGTCTCTCCCTTTATTTGGTATATATACAACTTCATTTTGTACTCCATTCATCATCGAATTCATTAGCATTCATATTCATCTTCAGTACTATACAAGAGTAGTGCGAGTTTGTATAAAGTGCAGATTGAGATCTGAGTATAAGGCAGAGATATCCAGAGAGTTTGTATCACTCAGTCCTATACTTACATCAGTTTGTGATACTGGTTATTGGCCTACTTATCAGCCTCTATTGTAAAGGATTTTCTCATTTGTGAATCAATAATATAAGAGATATTATTGGCTGGGTTTTTCTCCCTCAAGAGGAGGGTTTTCCCAGGGTATCTGCTGTGTCTTGTGTTAAGTTTTGAATTAATTTCTGTGCATGTCAATCTGATCTTATAAAATTAACAGATGAGAGGCTAATGTGGTAGTCAAAGAAATAGGTTCATGGATAGTCCACCATAGAATTAGATCCTCTTATGCCATAGTCTCTTTATCCATCTTAGAATATTTTGAATATTCCCTTAGAGTGGCAAATTTTGTACACTCAGTACGAATGATGTTGGCTTATATAGAAGTTGGCCTTCACCTCAACATCCTGCATAGAAGTAATCTTGCTTGGCCTTTGCACACACCACTTCGGGTTCAATGCATAATCAGCCATGTGCAAGGGAGTGTTGAGATTCTCCCATTGGTGATGAACCATTGATTGAATGTGCTCATTGAAGAACGCTAATGTGGGCATATTGTCAATGTACTCATACACCTCTCCAAGGTTAGGAGCAATTGCATCCCCATATCTAATAGCTTTGAAAATTGGAGTAATAATGACAACAATGCATTTTCCATCAACCCAAAATGTATCACTCTTCACAACCTCATGCGCCATCCTCACCTACTCTAACTTAAAATTGAGCCACTGATTCCACTCTATTGTCATGAGTCGACTCATGACCACTAATTACAATGCCTCTTGAAACTCAAGCATCCTCTCCAAGAGAATGAAGTATGGCACAACTCAAAAAATCCTTAGAGAAGGTCCTAAATATTTCATGTGAAGTATGGTGGTTGCATATAAACATTTGCATATCTCGAGCATCATTAACCACATTTATGATCCATGTAATTGTGCCCATGTCCTTGAGTACATTATTCAATGCATGCACACAATAAGGAGTCCACCCAATATTCTTGTGGGTTGCCTCAATCAATTTCCTTGCAGCTTTGCATATATATGCTATATTTGTCACTTCTTGCACCACATTCTCAAGTCCAATCTCCTCAATAGCATATCTAAGTATTTGGATTTGAAAATCAGCATCCTTGTGATGCCTTGAACAATCAATAGCCCTAAGGAAGTAAGGGCCCTTTGTATATGTGACCATGATGTTGATGAGTGGATGATGCTTCATATCTGTTTACCCATCGATAATTATGTTTCATCCACTAGTTATCCAGGTGTTGACGGGTGTTTTATGACCGCACCAACACAAAATAAAGTTTCCAACAGTTACTCTATCCTCTCTTGAACAAAATCTCCTGCATGCTAAGATTGCGAGAAAGATCATGCATTCAACTCCAAGGTTCCTTCATGCAGTGGATTGTCTCAGTTGGCTCGTTGTGATTTGCTGGTATCTCAAGGGAGACTTACGTAATTGTTTAGTTGAAGCTCAAAGATCAAAGAGAAAGGGGGTTTTCATGGGATCCAAAGGATTTGTCAATGTAGCGCAGGTTTCCTAAACTAACCAGAAAAGTACCGAATTGAATGGTTGCAGGGATTAGAAATACTATGGACTACTCTATTTGCGGGATGTGGAGATCAACTTTTGTAGACTTCAACCAGGCTCCGCTTTGCCTCACTTCGGACAACTTCCACAGAACCGGTGCAGTCTTCAAGGGGAGTAACTAGAAATGTTCAAATTACAATTCAACAATGAAGACACCGTCACAACGACGCATATCAACATGAAGGTCATAATCGAAGTTAAGTCCACAATGTTCCAATTGACCACGCAAGGCAAACCCACTGTTAGTGAGCCCGCTAGTGGTATGGATTTAATGAAGCTTGCTTAAATTGAACACCACATTCCACTACTACCATCTACTTGCATGAAATAAAATCTATTTTACTCTAAGCTACTTTAAGATTCTATGCGAATTGGAAGGACGAAGAAGCCTCGCTAGCTACTCACAACCAAAGATGGAACCATAGTCAATGATAACTCTTTATTATGAAAATGTTCACAACAACTTCCTACAAAGCATTCAATTAGAAAACTTTCCTTCCTCAATCTAAGCTATGCTATCAATCTATGCCCTCTATTTCTCTATGCTCTATCTCCTAGTTGTCTCTCTATGTCTAATGATCTGATGAATTACAAATGAGGGGGGATGCCCCTTTTATAGTTGGCCAAATCCAATGGACGACTCAGATTGAATTACAATGTAGGGCTCAGATTGAGCCACGTGCCCTATTCAAGATTCTGCCCTAAAAACTGCCACAAAGAGGAGTGGGGTAATAAATAAGCAAAAGATTCCCACTCTTTCCTGGAGTCATAATGAGCAATTAATGTCCATCATCGTCTTCTAGAAGGTCATCATCCAACAAGGCATTTCCATTTTCCTTCTCTTTGATCGCGAATTCGACAAACCTGGCTAACACCGCCTCAACCTCATGAATTGAAATAGGTGGAATATGGTTGAGCTGGAATTCGAGCACTACGATTGTCTGTCCATGCCAAGTACATGATTTTCTCCAAGCGACCAAGGCATCTTGAGTGCTTTGAATAATGCTAGAAAAGGTTAAGATATTTTCAAAATCATCCTGAACAAATGACCTCACCTCTGAAAAGAAAGGCCCCAATCTGTTATTTAGGCCATCAGCAGTCATCTCCTCTGAAGTCAGTCTTTTGGAAAATATAGACTCAAGTGTGTTCAGGACCCCTTCCAGAATATTGCCCATTGCCTTTCTAACTCTAGCCGAATCCGCCTGCGCTGCATCGAAGAAACCTTGGCCTGTGACCATTGAAGAGTACCAACTGGTGAAGTCATATCGGTCATTATCCTGTATCACGCCTCCTTCCACCAGAGTCTGCAAGGGCATGTGGATCAAAGCCTCCAAACGAAGAATAGTCTTAGTCTGATAGATATGTGTCTTGTTCCAGGCCTGATCAATGGTGTCCATGCGTGCCAAAATGCTAGAGGCCTGCAGATAAGCATGAACTAGATCTTCGATGAATTTCTCCGTCTCAGTGCGAACATTGCTAATCCACTTATCTGCTTCCTGAGCCATCTTCTTCAAATTTTCAAGCCCACTAATTGATTCTCTTGGGAGTTCCGTTGGAAGGTCAACTGTTGGGTTCTCCTGTCCGCACGAACTCGTTAAATGTTGCACATAGCCAATCAACGCCCTATGCTCCTTCAACTTTTTGTATTTTCCCTCTGTATGGAGCAATCAATCCTTCAAAGCCTGATAGGAGTTGTCACATTCTTCAATTATTTGAGCTCCAGTGGGACGACCTAGTTCAATAGTAGTAATCACATAGTTTTCTGGCATCTCCTCATCTCGATTGCACTCTTCTCTTGGGACAGCTACATGAAGTGTGCGAGAACCTGCTTCATCCGTAGAAATCTTTGAGAATTTTTTGGCCTTCTTCTTTTTTGGCGGTGCACTGATTCTATTGAGGAGTTCTTCTATCTTAATTGTTGGGTTAGTCTCCTCCTTGGGATCTCTCCTCATTCTCTCCCTTAGCCAATCTAGCACTGCTTGCTACGGATCACAAACAATAAGAGGCTGCTCCTCTCTCGCTTCTTCTTCATGTGCTTCTTCTCTACTAACATTCTGATGAGGTTCATCAACCTCCATCTGTTGGGTATCTTCTCTTGAAACTTGAGCCTCCTGCCCTGCAGTAGTCTCATCCTCCAAAGCTGCCTCTATCTCTTGCTGGAAGCGAGTGTTAGTCGTTGTTTCCTCTTCTTCTTCCTGCTGGTCACCTCCTCTAGGCATATTGATGCTCTGACCAATTGACTCCCTACGGGGTGGCTGATTCGCTTCCTGCAATTCTTGTTCTTCATTCAATCTATTTCTCTGACTCTCAAACAGTGAAAGCTCCTACACACTTGAGGATCAAGTCTACGACTATATGGGCGATGCTTCTTCTACTCTCTGGGGTATCGATTGAACTTGTACTTCTCTTCGTGGCTTGGAAGCTTGGGCAACCTGTTTTCTTTTTTTTGTTGATGGCGGCCTTTGGTCACCCATGAGATTGTAGGTGAGAGCAATTGATTTGCTTTTGAGCCTATTCACACGCCTCTCCACCCAACTCCTTGTGAATGTTAGAACCGGTATGCATAAGTTGTCCAAGTCAGTGATCTCCGGCTCTGACCAATCAGGTAGTGGGACCAATGCATTTCTCACTGATTCATAGTCTGGTTGCATTACATTCACATCCTCATCCACTTGATTCGGAACTGGAACAACCTTGTACTCTTTGATCATCTTCAGCGGTAGCTTGGTCAACATCCTCCTCCTTACTTCAGCATCATCCTCCGCATTGGCCCAAAAATCTTCAATATGAGCCTTGTGCTTGTACTCCACATTCTGCACCATTTTGATCTTGTTGTAAGGATCGAAATCCTGCCTGTTGGTGTGGTATGTGAGGTGGAAGAACTGTAGCTCATCCTCAGCTTCTCTGGCTGCCTGTAAGGAAGGACAACCTTCATTTGAATTTCCCATGGTAATTGGGAAGTCTAAACCTCCTTTCTTCTTCTTCTTCTTCTTCATTTTGTCATAGGCAATGAGTTGTCTAGACACTTCTAACACTATCATCCTGTTAGTGGGGTACCTTGGTAATATGTATGGATACGATGTGAACCCCTGCAGCCTAATGTAGGTGAACTTCGGAAATTGGATAAACCAATATCCGTATTCTTCAATCAGCTCCTGAGCCTCTTTCGAAATTCTTTGTTGAGTTCTTCGCTGAAGAGTCCTTGTTATATGCATCGTGAAGGCGTCATTCACCCTTTTGTAGCTGGCGGTGTTGGTCAAGTGCAACTGCGGGCATGCCTCATAGATTTTAAATTTCCCAGGACCACATCCAATTGGATCCTTGTACGTTATTCCTCTATACTTGGTCATCCGAGCCAACATATATATAACATATGAACTCATGTAAAACATCTTTGTCCTCAGGTGCCTGAACTGCTCATCTAAATTGTCGTTTATCATCCTTACCCAATCAACACACTCCTTCCCTTCGAATACAACTCCGATGTAATAAAACATCCATGGCTCGAAAATATATGCTTGAGAGCTTCCGTTTACCTGGCTGAGCATCATTATCAAGTCGCAGTACTCTTGCTTCACATCATTCGATATAATCTGTTTAGGCAGCTCTTTTACATCCAAACTGAATTAATCATCCCAACACATCTCTCAAAAGAGGAGGCGTACATCTTTTCAGCTCTTTTCTTTGTTTTGTACACCATCCTATCGAAAGTGGGAATTCCGAATGCTTCTCGAATAGCATCAGGTGTAAGATTGGCAAATAACTTGCCATCAGGGGAAACAATCGTTCTTTGCTCTAGCCTATAACAATTGGCGCACTCCATGATTAGTTCCGGACACTGAATGGCTGGTGGAAAACCAGCAGCTGCATAAATTCCACTCTTCATAATATGGTGCACAATGACTGACAGAGGGTGGCCTCCTAGCCCATACATTCGTCCCCTGAGTGCTCCCAAGTTAAATGAGCCGAGGTTGGTATAAATCAAGCTTCCCAATTTTGAAGTAAATTTTGATTCAGGAAGGAACGACTTGTTGAGTTGCTTTATTATTGCTTGCCTGGATGCATTAGCCTTGCTTGTTTCAGCGTTTGCAGTCTTGCCTGCAGCCTTGTTTTCCCCTGCAGCTTCTCCTCTTCCTGCTTCAGCCATCCTGAATTCTTTCAGTAGTCTAACTTCGAAGCTCAACACCTTCGGAAATATAACCTCTGACACTTAGAAAAATTTCGCTCAAACTTGTTCACTTTAGCAACTTCTCTTCACACTTTTCCTCACCTTCAAATTTGTACTTGCAGCTGTGAGGAGAGATGAAAACTTTCATAGCTCTTATAACTGAGCCTGAAAATATTTCATCTTCTAGGACACTTATTTTAGCAGACTCATTTATTTCCTATAGGAATTCAAAATTTCCCCTCCTTTGGCAATTTGCAACAATTATCATTTTGAAATTTCTAAAATTGCACCCCATTAAAATTCATCTTTCAGGCGCCATAGAAATATTTATCTCAATAGACTTAGGCATATTTCATTTCATTTTCTCCCCTAAAACAATTTCTCAACCACAAGCTAGGCGTCCACTCTAACATCACAATCCAAGGCGTGATATTTTTAGAATTCATTCCCCATTAGAAAATATTCAAGACCCCCAGATTTTTAAAAAAAATTTCCCCTTAGAAAATATTTCTTAACTTCATTTGTTCATGGGGCGTACTTTGAAGGGGTTGATTTAATATTTTCTTACCCTTGAAAATATTTTTCACTAAGGTTTGCATATTCCACATTCTCTCACTTCATGGGCGCACTAGAGGGGTTGAGTTTCCATTTCATGCCTTAGAACTTTTCCCTCACAAACTGGGTGCATTTACCACCTTTCTATTCCATTTTTCTTGCCTTCGGAAAAATTTAATCTCCCTTTTCTTCTAGGGCGCATTTGGAGGTGTCTACTTCCATTCTATGACTTAGAAAATTTTGTATCTTCATCTTGGTGACTTAGGCGCATTTGACCCCTTGCACTTTCATTTTCAATGCCTTAGACAACTTTCCTCCAACACATTCTTCTTTGGGTGCATTCTAGCGGGGGTAGCTTCTAGTTTTCAAACACTTAGAAACTTTTCAAGTCATCATCTTGATGGGCACATTTAGAGGGGTGTGATGCCATTTTCAACGCCTTAGAAAAAAAAAAAAAATCATCTCTTCACTCCCTCTTGGGCGCATATTGCCCTTGGTGTTCTCATCTTCAACTTTTGCCTTAGAATGTGTTGTACCCCAAAATTAAAATTTTTGTTACACTTAGATATTTTTGAAGAAATGAGTAAAAGTCTTCTTAAGAATTAGTCAAAGGTCAAAGTTGGGTTTGCATGTCTTGCATGAGGTTAAGCAGCAAAATTTTCAAATTCTAATGATGCAGATTACGCTAAAACGGTAGTAATCTACAAACTGATTTTAGTTTTTCATCCCTAAATTTTAGGAGAAAGCTGCTATTTTAGAAATTTCTAAAATTAGTAACTTTTTCTGGGTTTCTTTTGAAATAGATACTGACTGAACTTTCTAAAAATAGAAAGTTGGTCGGTTAGGGTTCAAACTGATTTTGATTGGCTCAAAATACTTCCATATCAAGCTGGTGCAATCGGAATCTCAAAAAGATTAGTTTTACCCTAGTGGGTCTATTACGCTTTTTAGGAAGCATATTTTGAGCTCGAGATCATCAATGGAAGTCGGTCGGCTGCAGTGTCGATTCAAGCGTTCCAAGCATTAGATAGAAGGCGAGTTGGTGAACAAGCATGAAGAGCGAGAAAGAAATTGAAAAATGATGAAAATTTTCTAACAACTTTACCCGGACTTGGGTGCCCAATTGAAGAAGAGCCCATCTTTTTAGGACATCAAATGGTAAAATTAGGGTTTGAGCTCAGTCAAAGTTGCCCGAGTTTCACTCGAGCTCTGCGGCCGAGTCAAATGATCTACGATCAACGGATCATCCAGTCATCCAGGATTCGAGGATAAGCAGGGCAGTTTCAAACAGAATGCGGAATGAAAATTATGAAAATGTCTGAAAAGTCTCCAAGTCTGGGAACTTTGGGCGCCCCAGCTTACCAGGGGCGCCTAGCTTTTTGAAAGGGAAAATCTAGCAGTTAAGGTATGCTAAAGTGCTCAATCTCTTCAGATTTCAGTCAGCTTCGCAACGAATATCTTTGTCAGGGCATCGGACAAGTCAATCTCCGGAAAATCCAGGTCAAAGTTGATAGTATAAGATAAAGATTCAAGGTTGAAG
>VDFB02196891.1:0-17196 GCA_007258455.2 Sequoia sempervirens
ACATATATTTAGTGACAACCGTTGCACAAATTTATTTGACAGTGTGTATTGTGCATATACTTCGTGCCACGACTTTTAATAAATATATGTATATCTATATAAATATACATGTCTATGTATATACATATACATGTATACATATACATTCATACATACATATGCATATACATGTGTATATATATTTGTATATGCATATACATGTACACGTATATGTATATACAAATATGTAATCTAATTATTGAAACTCATAAAATAAGTGGAAGAAAATAGATAAATATATTGTATGTTGTGATATGATTACATAATGGATAATGATCATTTCAACAACTAAGTCAAAATTGAATATTCTGTATGGCTGAAAATAATGTAGACACTAAGTACATAAATATAAAAGAGTATATTGAACAATGAAACAAAATACATAAATGTAAATCTGGTATACTGATAAATAAAAACATGAATTTACTTATTCTGGGTGTACCAACATGAATAAGCTCCCTTTTAAGAGGAATGTGCAGAAGTTGCCTTAGTAAGCTCTAAAGTCTGCAGAGGATATTCAATGAAAGCAGGGGGGAATTCGTAATGAAAATGAGCGTGGGAATTCCCTCTTAAAAAATCATTCGAATGGGTAAATTCAATGCATTGAATTGTGGTGGGTGAGTTTCAAATTTGAATTTTCTGTGGGAAACAATCTGTCATTTCATTTTGCAGTGGCCATCTATGCCTAAGTTTTGTAGAGGATATGTTGTGAAAGCATATGCAAATTCGTAGTGAAAATGACACTGGAAATTGCCTCTTATAAAATCATTAGAATGAGTATATTGAATGCATTGAATTGTGGTGATTGACTTTCACATTTGTATTTTCCTGCCAAACAATGGTGTGTTGAATGAAAAATTGCCTATTACCAATTATCATTTCACCTATTTCAAGTTACGTTTGTATGCGGACCCCATCAAAATATCATGTGGGTCCATTAGGAGGTGGTCCCTTTACCATCAACCTCATCACATTAAAATGTTCTCCATGTGCCCCATATTCCTTCATCAAACCATGCATATGAGTTAACCACGTACCCCTTAAGCCTTCATCAAACCATGCATACGTGTTAACTTAACCGCAGGTTGTTGGGCAGCTTTAAGCCCTAAAGTCTTCATCTCCCATGCTTTTCATCCTCATTTTCACCATTATTAGCCATATAAGATTATACATATATATATATATATATATAAATATATAATCTGATATATAATATATATATATATATATCAGATTACATATGTACAATCTTATATAGATATATACCACCCATCATATTACATATGTTAAGGTCCATGTCATTTTCACCTTTATTATCCATATAAGATTATACATATATATAGTCTTCGATAGATATATATCTATATCAGATATTAAGTTAATACTGCTTTTAAGTTCTTAACTACAGATAGCATAATACAGTTATGCATCAAAAAGACCAAAATTTTCTCTCCATTAAATAATATCATGTATGCCATAAGGATATTTTTGCTCATTATGCTTATAAAATATCACGAAAATAGAATCATGGATGATCGTATAACAAGCTATTGTCAATGTGAAGACTCAAAACAGGTTAACATACTTTATCCAGAACCTTAAGAAGAGTTTGATCGGGAATATGTTTTGATCAGTATTTGTCTTTTTGTAAATTGAGTTTGGTAATATACATAGTAATTCATGTTTCCATGATTGTATAATTCTAAGGTTTGGAAGGAAGGTACAAAAAAAGTCTGCATTGAATAAAGAGAAAGCACCTATGGGGGAAAACCCTTATGCAACTACCTTGAGCTTAGAGGAGAACGAATGTTTATTTCATACTTGGATATAAGCTAAAACAAGATCCTTTATTTACCAACAACAATAATGAAAGTTAGAAGAACCTAATAGCTTTGGATATTGGCCAGAGACTAAAGTTGCTTGGGAAAAGACAGGATATGTATGGTGCTTTGCTGCAATGATGATTGTCTTTGGATTATATGTTGAAAAGGATAACATCTCATAAACAAAAGAGGCCAGAAAGTTGAGTTTGTGAAATCCAAACAGAGAGAGTACAACCCCTAAATTATAAGCTTTAGACTTGGGGACAATTCACAACTTGTGTTGTATTTCAACAAATAGAACAAAATTGCAGTTATGGACTAAATTTAACTACATTTATACAGTAGCTGGAGCGGTTATCAATAGTGAGATATGATCAAAACTGGAGGGTTTAATGTGATATGTAAATAAGGTTTTTCCTGTGGTGATAATGTTGATAATTAGAGGTTAAAAGAGGCACCGAGATCTCTGAGGTACTTTGAACATAAGTATTTTGATGTTGGTGTTGTGGATTTAGAAGATTTTTATTCCACTCAATGCTGCTATTTGTGGCTTCCATTATGTCTTTATTTTTTTTTAAACTATTAGTATTTTGTCATTGATGGGTTATATGCTTCCCAGCATAAATTTTGGCACATATAGTGCAAATTTGGTCAAAGGGTGCCCATAGTTGTTTAGTCTCTCTCTATCTACACTTGAATGTTATGTGATGTGTGTCTTGGAAGGTGTTTGGAGGAATTCATGAGTTAGTGGTAGAGCATATGTGAATTCAGATATGATCCTTGTTTAATGATTTTCTAGTTGTTAAATATGTTTAATGATTTTCTAGTGCAACGTTGAATTTTACAATACTATTTATTTGCAGTGTAAAATTTAAGGATATGAATAAGGTTCCTTTCATCCTATTCATGGGTTTAGATCTTCGAGCCATTGCTGGTCCATCCAAAATGAAATTAGAAACAAATATTTGGATAAAGTGGATTGTTCTGATGTTGCAATGTAACTGTGTAAGTGAGGCACAAGTAATATGATGTCTACAAAAATGTCAAGGACAAAGTTTCAGTCTCTTCAGCTAGGATTGCTATCAATGAATCTCTTATGCTATCTTGATTGTGTAAGTAGGAAGAGAGCACAGAGAGAGATCTACCAATCTAATTTTTCAATTATCCGTTGCTAACTACCAACCCTTATTATTGATATAAAACAGGGTTTCTCTATAGGAGTACAACCAAATTACTTTCCTATGGAAAAAATGAATTGAAAGTGAGGTGCTTAATGTTTAAGGCACTCTGGTATATATCGAAGAACTTTTTTGATAGTCACAATAAAATAGTAATGAATTTCACAAAATCAGCTTTTGACTTCACAAAGTCAAAAGAAATCTCATCAGTTTATCACAAATTAATATAGTTTTGTGTTCAAACTTCAAAGAACTAAATTTACAGCTATCAGATGTCAACAACACTACCAAGAAGCATCCTATTTAGTTTTAGCTTGCTTGCTAGAGGAATTTTAGGTATCTTGTTAAGAATGTATTTTACGTGTACTTTCATAATAGTAGTCTGGTTCCCTTAGCATAAAGAATTTGGATAGATCTATTGGCATTTTCAGTTTTACTTTAAATTCTAAGCATTAACCAAATTAGACCAGATTTAATCAAAACCCAAGTGAGTGCTACCAAAGGAGAATCATCATTTGAAGTGGTTCATATTGTGGATGATGGGGCTTGTGACTCATGATTTTATGGAATGGTATTAGCAGGCCTTAAATCAAAACCTCAAGCCATGAGGCGTAATGATTTCTCATCATTATCACTTCTACAGTGGGATCGAGGAAGGATGGGAAAAAAAATGCAATTAATGAAAGGGTCAAAAGGAGACTAAGACAAGCAATCTCAGAGAGATGTACTTGGAGACGAGAGTAGCATACCATTAGGTGACCATTGCTCGCCCAAATCCTCTCCAATGGCATTGGTCTGGTTCTGCCATGAAGAGAGCTAAGGATGATTTTGACATGTTCAGAAGATTCAAGACATTGACATGGAGACCTATGCAAAGTTTGGGAAGGTAAACGGTTTGGAGAAGGGACAACCGAGTAGTCTGAGGAAAGTCGAGAGCTTCCAGACTGGCGAGAGGGGATTTTAGAATAATGTCAACAGAAATCATAGCGCTCAAACATTGACGACACCCAGAAAAGCCACTGTTGAAAAAGCAATCTTGCAAGTGAAGAGAGGTGGAGACATTTTCTGCAGCTCCATATAAATTAATTGGTAGCACTCACATGGATTTTGAATAAATGTTTAAATTTCATATAATAATTCACGAGGGTTCACTTGTCTACCAGTCACTAGTCACATGTAAATATAAATGATTACAATCAAACCGTTAATGGCATATAGAGAAATGAGTTTGAAAAACCCAAAATTCACTCAAACACCATTGAACCCAACAAAATTCCACTGTTAAATAAGCAATCTTGGTGTAGAGGTGTGAGATGATGCATGCAAATTCATATAAGTTTAAATGAAAAAAATCTTGAAGATTAAGTGTATTTTATTATATGTACCTAATAAAT
The DNA here is from genome assembly GCA_007258455.2 of Sequoia sempervirens. Classification (NCBI taxonomy): domain Eukaryota; kingdom Viridiplantae; phylum Streptophyta; class Pinopsida; order Cupressales; family Cupressaceae; genus Sequoia; species Sequoia sempervirens. The sequence goes on from VDFB02196891.1 coordinate 4,435, forward strand.
TTCATGATGATACTTGGTCAAAATTTTGTCAATGTCTTGTTTAAATCACATTACATGTGATTACTTCATAAAATAATGTCAAAAAAAGGCATAGCAGTCAAAAAGTCGATGACATAGACAGAATAATTCATGAGGGTTCATTTTTCTACTAGTCTACAGTCACACAATATGGGAATGATTACGGGCCAAACCCTTTCATGCCATAAAACATGTTGGAAATATGTGTCTCAAACATTATAGGTTGAAACCTCCATGAATACCAAGTCGGTGTGACAGGTTCCATGTCTGGCTGACTAGCAGTTTGCTTTATTCATTTCTGAACAGGTCACTGTAACCCTGCCGTTGTATTGCCAAAAGGTTGCACTATGGAGTCTATCGTTGTAGCATGATGTGTTCGGTATGACCTTATAGCACTTAGGAGACCTCTGGCTGAAAGGCCATTTAATTGTGCATTGGTGGTGAGACTTTAAGCGACCGGGTAATAAATGAAGCTTATGGTTCTCTCTAAGATGTCTTAGCAAAGTGTTATTCTCTTGCCGATAGAGACTCTAAGCTAGTTCATCGGAGTGACTCGGCAGGTTCGGTGAGAAGTCTTAATGAGAGTTAAATGTCTTTCCGATAGCTCATTGTGTTGGAAGCCTTCGGTATAACCTAAAGCTATCGAAGAAACCTCTTAGCGGTGGCGAATGTCTTGTCGATAGCTGATGGCTATCAGGGTAGCTCTTAGTGACAATTGATCATCAGTGAAACATATGGATCTCGGTATGGTGTCTTGGCGAAAGCCAATTGTCTGGCCGACAGGTGTATGTCTTTAGTGTAACTCTTAGCGACAGGAAAAAAGGCTTTCGAGATAAGTCATAGAGATCAATAAGAAGTCTTAGCGAGAGCTACGTGTCTTGCCGACACTGTTTTATGTTGAACACTTCGGTGAAACTCAAGTTGTTCGGTATGAACTCTCGGCGATAGATGTGAGTCTTGTTGACTGTCTCTTGAAGCTCAATATGACTTAAGTCTGTGATATACCTTTGGTGACTCGCTATGATCTCTTAGTGAAAGTGATAAGTCAGGGCGACTGCTTGGTGGCTCAGTGTAACTTATGGAGCTTGATAGAACATCCTACGACTACGATGACCCTTAGTGACATCGGTACAAAGTATATGTGGCATCGAAGAGACACTCTTAGTATCTCACCGAGATGCTAGTGCATTACGATTTTTGTTGACCGTCTGACTGTCATACATGGAATCTCATGGACAAATAGAGGAAGCCGAAAGTGAACTGTTAGCAGTTGGTTCGGTGTGACAGTTCTGTGAGAAATCTCAATAGTCAGGGAGCACCATGGATATAGTCAGAAGTTGCAGACACTTGGGGGTTGGACAGTAGTTCGATCAACAGTGAAGTGTGAAGAATTCAAACTGTATTAGTGAAGGATTTAAAATCTGTAAAGGCTGTAACTTGGAAGTTTTTTTGTTTGAAGAATGTACATGATGAATGATGTTGTTTAAAGGTTACCAGAAAGATAAGTCTCGAATTGTATGTAACTTTGATTACTATAATACAAAGTGATTTCTCTTGGTGTGGTGGGTTTTTCTCTCGTAAGGGTTTTCCCACGTATATCTGGTGTTCATGTGTGTTTGTCTAAATACTCTGTTTCTGTAATGTCTCATAGTGCATCTTAATTTGACTATAATTGAAAAATTAAAAGTACTGCATTCTTTCCTGAGGTATTGACGTTAGGAAAATTGTTTTCTCGTGATCTAATTTCTCCTTTTACACAAACTACTCTTGGATATGCTTGTATTGCAAAGAATGTAACCCAATAATGAGGACAGCAGATGAAAAATCTTCATCTCCTTCCTCCTCTGATGTGTCTGTCATTTCTATTTCATTGTCTTGAATGGCCTTCAATATACTATCTTACTTCAACTTGAAACTACTGTCCCTTGATCACTATCATGCACTTGAAATACTTGAATTTTGTAGCTATGACCTTTCCTCTATATCCTTTTGATCTACCAAAATAAAAGTCTTCCTTTTTTTTTAAAGGATCCTACTACTATCAACAAGGAAACTCTTATGGTAAACCATAGTAAATCCCCTATTAAGATTGTGAAAAGCCTTGTCAAGAAAACAATAGTAAGGTAGTCATAGGCCAATAATCACAGTCATCATGAGCTCTAGAAGTCAGTCTATAGAAGTGTAGATATTTCTTATAAAGAACAATGTTACAATGGTAAGGGAAACAATCTAGATGAAGAAAATGACCTTGGTAATCAAGCACATGGCAGCCAATGAAAAATATTGAAGAGGGCAGTCATGTATAGGGTTTTAAGGAGACAAGTTGCTCTCACCATTGGATAGCTTGATAGAGCTTGGAAGGCAATATGGTGATCTTGAGAGTAATTTAGAAATGAAAAGACTCATAGGAAATATCAAATGCTATGTTTACTTGTGGATTTCTTGCTACCAAAGACCACATAGTGGACTCATTGTTCTTGATGCTAGCATGTTTTAGGTTGAACCAACAAAAAATATTCTAGATTTGATGAAAATTGGTTAAACGAACAAGGCAGTAGGTGTCACTGCACTTAATGATGTTTTGATCTAGTACGATCTAGCTGGAAGTGAAAGAGTAGACAAATAAGAGGTACAATCTATAGATGATAGTCTTAGGTAGTCCTAAAGTATAGTCAAAGGACAACATACTCAAATTTTGTGTGATGAAGATACTTAAAGTACTCAAGTGACATCACAAAAGGTCAATACACAATGATAAACATTGTTTTATCCATGTGCAATAGAATAACATGACAGTCATAGAAAGGTGCAATTCAAACTCAAAAGATCAATATGAAAGAAAGTCCACAGTCTAAACAAAGTGAGTGCTCAAAAGAGGACAATGGTAGTTAAAAGTGGCATGTTGAATGAAAGTATTGTTGGTTAAAGGTTTAAGTTTACAATATAGGGAACACATATTTCATGTTAATCTACAAATGAGTCCATCATTGGCTCATTGTAAGGAGAAAACTTATCTTCTAGAGCAGCTCTCCAAGGATGTTTTGATCTAGTAGATCTAGCTGGAAGTGAAAGAGTAGACAAATAAGAGGTACAATCTATAGATGATAGTCTTAGGTAGTCCTAAAGTATAGTCAAAGGACAACATACTCGAATTTTGTGTGATGAAGATACTTAAAGTACTCAAGTGACATCACAAAAGGTCAATACACAATGATAAACACTGTTTTATCCATGTGCAATAGAATAACATGACAGTCATAGAAAGGTGCAATTCAAACTCAAAAGATCAATATGAAAGAAAGTCCACAGTCTAAACAAAGTGAGTGCTCAAAAGAGGACAATGGTAGTTAAAAGTGGCATGTTGAATGAAAGTATTGTTGGTTAAAGGTTTAAGTTTACAATACAGGGAACACATATTTCATGTTAATCTACAAATGAGTCCATCATTGGCTCATTGTAAGGAGAAAACTTATCTTCTAGAGCAGCTCTCCAAGGATGTTTTCATCTGGTAGATCTAGCTAGAAGTGAAAGAGTAGACAAATAAGAGGTACAATCTATAGATGATAGTCTTAGGTAGTCCTAAAGTATAGTCAAAGGACAACATACTCAAATTTTTTGTGATGAAGATACTTCAAGTACTCAAGTGACATCACAAAAGGTCAATACACAATGATAAACACTGTTTTATCCATTTACAATAGAATAACATGAAAGTCATAGAAAGGTGCAGTTCAAACTCAAAAGATTAGTATGAAAGAAAGTCCACAGTCTAAAAAAAAGTGACAATGCTCAAAAGAGGACAATGGTAGTTAAAAGTGGCATGTTGAATGAAAGTATTGTTGGTTAAAGGTTTAAGTTTACAATACAGGGAACACATATTTCATGTTAATTTACAAATGAGTACATCATTGGCTCACAAAGTGATAGTGAAGAAATCCCTATAAAATGTCAAAAACCTTATCAAAGCTTGTGTAGTTCAACACAAATTTTTTATTATGTACTCAATTTTTTATGTTTCATTCATTAACTTGATTTATGCGGGACTGAAGCAGTGAATTTTTCACAGTGACATGGTTTATGAATAGTTAAAATACCATTTGTTCAGATTGAATGCAAACACTTGCAAGCATAGTTATAGTGCAAATAAGGAGTAAGTACACTAAAGTTAAGAAGATAAAAATCAACAAAATGCAATGGATAGTCAACATATGACAGAGGAAAAATGGAAATTTTACAAGGAAAATGATTACTCTTGATGCTATGGTATACACCTTGCAATTGGTGAAAGGTTATAATAGAGGAAGAGATATATCAAAGTGCATATGGGTGAAATGAGATGGAAAAGCATCCTGGGTCATTTTTCTAGCAGCTAGTTGTTAATTAATTTAATGATACCTTGGTGGTTTCTTATGGTAGATTGCTAGTTTTTGTTGTGTGGTCTCACAACATGCCCCAAGGCTGTAAGACTTGGGGACCTAAGTGAAAAATTTAACTCTTATGGAAGGAGCTAGCAAGTTGAAAAGATCTCCAGAAGTAAAGAGAAAAGAGAAATTTTTAATAAAAGAGTACTTCATAATGTAGTTTTCTGGGTACCAAATACTAGGAACCAGGAATGATTGAAAAGGGAAAAAGGTAATGCAAATGCAAGCAAAATTTTTTGATCCAGTAGTCGAGGTCCGATAAAACTGAAGTCTGGGGAAAGTTCATGGGAAAAGCTGAATACCGAGTACTGGGTACCGAGAAGCGATGTAAAATGAAGTTTTAAAATCTTATGGTTATCTAATGAGTCTAATAGTCCAGTAATCCAGTATATATAAGATAATCATGCAATAATTTTTAATATGCTTGAAAGCATGTTATTTATAAGAAATTTATGTGATAACAATTGAATAATGGTTTTATTTACATGAGATTTTTTTTTTTAATGTTTCTTTTAAAAAAGGGATTTAATGAATGGAATTTGTCTTTGAGCTTTCCTCTATATCCTTTTGATCTGCAAGAACCTCTTGAATGGTTTTCATCAATTTGTTCATCATATCAAGTTTTTAGATGATACTGCTTGACAATTTGTTATCTGGTTACCAGGTGTTGATTAGCTTCTTGTGGATAAAATACTGGATCCATCGTATCTTAGCCAAGAAGAGTCTACATTCAAGAACCTCAAAAGAATCTTGGATAATTATGGACCTTAGTCAAGTGCTTGGGTTGGTGAAGCTGGTGGAGCTTATAAGAGTGGACACAATCTGGTCACTAATGCTTGTCTTTAGCTTTTGGTAAGCTTGTCTTTTGTGAAACTTCAATTTGTTTACTCCAGATTTTGTACAAACCATGCACTTTTAGCTTTCACTATTAATTTTATCGACTTGGTGGATTTTGATTCTATTGTTTTTTGTCGTGGATGCAGTGTTTTCTCCTACCGCCAAAAGTGTGGCCACTCAAGCAGAGAGATCAATGTAGGAAAATGTTCTTGGTTAAAAAGCAACCACCTTATACAAACCTAGTGCCCTCCATTCTGTTGCATGGAACATCAACACACAACAGGCTTCAGTGATCCTACCCACTATTCTAGTTCTCTTTCAGACTCTGATCATGTTAATGCGTATATGACGCAAACTGTTGGTTCCTACATTTATCTATGTATGAAAGGAAAAACTGTTGTTCACTAGCCATCTTTTGAAGAAACAACTATCTTTCTTGTTGTTCTTTGAACTTTGTTTAAAGTCATATTTGACATGTAAGAGCTTATGATATGTATGTTACAAAAATCTGACTTTGTAATTTTGGCCTTGCCTTGGTATTTTTTGGCTGCCATTTTGTAACCGCTTTTTGCTATAAATAAAAAAGCTTCACTGTTTTCAGAATATATATATATATATATTTTCTGAACTTGTTTTGTACCAGTCACTTGTGGCTTCATTTCACATGCATAAATGTCCCCACTTAATGTGCATTTTTCCACATGTTTTCATGTTACAAAAATAGTGCACTACTCTTCTAAGGGCAGAGGTAGGGAATGCTAGAAGAATAAATTTGAACACAAATTGTACTGGCAGTCGACAACTAGTTTTTGAAAACATAACTATTCCAGAGATATCATTTCGATGCAACATAAAATTGAGGAAAGTGATTGATTCAGAGAAACTTGTGCTTCCATTACTTTATTGAATCTAATATTTCTTCAGGTGACACTTCAGTTAGTGTTTATAGTTCACAGTGCATTTATTTTGGATGACAATACATGGCATAACTCATTTAGCCAATTATTTTAATCCTACAATTCTCTTTGTTGACTAATCTTGACCATCTGTTAATTGTTTTAGTCCTCTCATAGATGGTTGTGGATTAGTCTATCAAGTTCATTTTGTAATGTGGTGCCCCATCCCATCTGATTTTGTCTAATAGATAAGTCACACATCCTGTCACCCAACATTGTATTGAGTCCTAGTTGGTGTTCTAAGTCCATCTCAAACTATGTGACCCCATAATCTATGATTATCAATGGATCTACTAGATACTTGTATTGTATTACTATACTTATATTACTTCATTTCTTCTTACCAAAAGAACTTGGCAGCTTGATGTGTGCTGCAATTTCCCAGACCCATGTTAAAGATAGTTTGCTTGTTTATCTTGCATCATTTAGAAGTAGCATCATACAAATGGCTTTTGGAACTGCGTCTATCTCCAGTAATTCATCAGCCATAAGGAATAATTGGCATCATTATTGTTATTAAAAGCATCAATTCTATTTGCAATGTAACTTTAATCTATGTGATTGACTGAGACAGACAGAGGCAAATTGAATTTATTTTCTAGATTACTTGCATTGAACTATCGGTCTGCCATCTGAGTCATATTCAAGTCTGTTGGAAGATTGAGGCCCATTTGAATTCTGTCATTATTTTTTCTTAGATTTTGGGCATTGTGGTTGGCGCATTATTTGTTTGTGAAGTCAGTATTACATACACTAGTTCATCTCACTGGTTTTTTATTTGAAGATTGATAAGCCATACTTCAAGACTGTGAATCTACAAATTCCACAGTTAATATTTAGTAAAAATAAAGTGCCAGTACCATATAATGTATGATTCTAACAATTCTAATGAATAGGGCATTTTGTTTACGAGGATCAATAATACATAAGTTGAAACCACAACAAAATGTTTACTTTTGCACATTAAGAATTGATTTTGGTTCATAAATCATAGCTTAGAATAACTCCATATTAGCATATCTAATGAATATCTTGAGCAAACTGCGTGCAAATATCAAGCGTATATATATCAATAATTGGCTATGCATAAAATCAAATTTAAAGGACCCAACTCACTAGAGTTAATACAACGTATCGTGCAATCGCCCATACATAGTATCTAGCACTAAATGTATATTCAAAACTTTTATTCTCATGCTACCTAATAGCTCACTTCTTCCAAGAGTATCTCATATAATTCAAGCAAATTGACTCAAGAACTCATTGACAGTGAGGTCTTTTACATCTGGATACAACTCACTGCCTTCCACACCAACAGATCTGATTTCAAAATTAGTTTGATCCCCTTTCACATATATGCTGTGAAAGATACCCAAAAAGATATTCCCTAGAAAAATTGTCTCTGCAATGCCAACAAGTACATGAGTTGTTAATTTTACTTTTCATGGTGAATCTCAATATTAAAAAAAAACAAATCTCTACCATTCAAAACAAATCTGCTTCTGCTTTGGTTTACATGGTACACTAATACCATCAAAAAGTAATAAGAAAATGTTGTTGCCTGGCTTGAAACAACAATCGAACAGCAAGTAAATCCACCTTGATAGGTCTACATAGCAGTTTGGCATAAAGGACATCAAATAATCTTATTTACCAGAATTACAACACCCCTTGCAGCAATTATGAAAATGTTAGCACAAGAGACTGTACCATGGCACACTTTCTCTAGAGCCTCAAAGAGTTTATGTTGGATAGTGCATCCTTCCCTCCAGCCATGTTGGAGGTCTTATCCAGAAGCAGAGAACCATCACATCCCTACAAAAAACAACATAATATACATAGTTATATATCAGCTATGTATAGTTCCATTAATAAGCTTATAATCCCCTCTATAGCTTTGATTTTTCACTTAAACACAGATTATGTTTGCAAGTCACAACCTCATTAAGAAAAACTCCAAATAGAATAAACTTATGAATTTAGGGGTGCCCTAAACAATCATCTAAATAAGCAAATACTCTCTGATAAGTTCAAGCATTTTTACTAAGGCCTAAAGTACATTAAAAAGTATCTCTATCTCACATTAACTGAACAATCATGATATTGTAGGCGTAAAACAAAAGCAACATTTCTGGGTTCTCTTTTCATGGCCATCTCCATCGCAGACCTCGCCACAACTTCTGTCATGGGGCAGCTAGCTCTATAAAATCCTTTGTATAACTCCTACTGCATTTGATGCCTATTTTCATCATCCACAAGAAAGGAAGTTACTATTATACAAAAAATGATCAGTATAGCTATTATACAAAATCTTGAGACCATAATATACTTAATTGAATGAGATTTTAAACTTAAAGTAACATATACATGATAATATATTTGTTTTGTTGACAAATAAGATGGAATGAACTTGAAGAAAAATTCAATTTAATATAGTTTGGAGTCATACAATTTGTGTAAATTGTTCAAGTACACCTATGACACATCATGTTATTCAAACCAATTCAAGTGGTTCAGCTCGCTCTTCAATAACATGTAATATTCTTTGATGTTCATCACTATCTAGTCTCCACTTACGACGTCCACGTGCACGTGGAACTGGATGAAGGGATAGGGCAGTAGCAACTACTAGGTGGCTATATTGATATACTTTGTTCTCAAGTTGATAATCAATAAAATGAATCCCATGCTGAACAATTTTGACTTGTTTCAGATATGTCCCTTGCAGTACAACTGAACCTGTGGGAACCAACATTCAAAAGTAAGACATAACATTTAGAAGGTCAATACGAGTAACAAATTCAAAATATATACATTCAATAGATAAATCTTGCAAGAGCATCTATTTATTTTGTCAAACCTGTGGGGAACGACATTCCATCACTCGTTTCTGATTCTACTAGCTTCCACCTCTCTCTTGTGCAACGCAATAGATAATAACTAACACCTTCTATGTTTCTAGCCTCTGCTATGACTGCAAAAATATCTCCTGCACCAAATTTACATGGAAAATTTGTAAAAAAAGGAGTTCCACTATCATTTAAGTATATATAAATTTACTTAAAATAAGTAGCAAAAAATTATTAAACGATTAAGTTACAAATTTACAAAAGCTCGTACATGTACGATATAAATATATACACATACATACCCTTTTTAATTAGTCCTAAAATATGGTCATAATCAATTGAAATCAAAGGAATGTCTTCAAAGCTTTCATCTTCATCTTCATTGTATGTGTCACTAACATCTAGTGGCACCAAATTCCATCCACTGACATATCCTTGTTGTTGGTTGTTGCATTCATCATAGTTTTCTAAAATGCAGTCATAACAAAAACATGAGTAATCCCTAGTCTGCAATGTCCACGGGAAACTATTTGTACTCATGATAGAATGCAAAGATCTTGTTTTCTCTACCCTCTTGCATCCATGCATTGATCTTCTATCCACACCTACAAAAATTAATTTTGCATTAAAAAATCATAATTTAATATAAATATATTCAAACTAAAATAAATAAACTTGAATGTACACATATATGTATATTTAAAGATTTAAATATAAACAAAAACATACCTGATATCTCCCAAAACACTCTATGTGGAATGGATCGGTTGTTTGTTGAAGATGTGCCAACCTCATTTGATGCAAAGTGTTTCTGACACCATTCAACAACATCATGCGCATCTTTTATATGATCTCCTTCATAATTCAGTTGATACTTTCTTAGAGCACGTTTGATGCAAGCTCCTGCACCATCATGTTCACCCTTTCCGTGTCCACTCTCAAAGAAGCTCCAAACATGTGGTATGTTGTCATTTCGATGATATCTACAAAGTGCATAAAATGGCCTTGAAGATTTAAATTGTGAAGCACATCCATCTGACCATACAAAATGCTTTTCAATTTTGACACCCCTGATTGCCAAATATTCAAAAAAATTCTTGAAGCAATGTTGTACAAATAGAGTGTCGTGCTCTTTGTCATCACTAATATAGAAGTGATATTCTTTCTTAATGACTCATTCCTCAGATGTACTGTCAACACCATCCAAATCCATTTGTGCATGTCGATAACACACATGCACCATAATAGTGATCTGCTCTGAAAAATAATATTGTGATTGAATCTCTTTTTGATGTACAAAAGAGTAATTCTCTGCAAAGTCAACTACTGATAACACTGTTCCAAGTGGGAATGTATCTCTTAATGTCTGAAACTGTTGTGCTTGCCACTTAGAAAAGAAAGCATGTTGTATATATGGTTGTATCAATTTACGAAACTTTTCCATAAATGTTCCAATAGGTATCTCCTCTTCTACATAATCTAACCTTGTTGATTCTTTGCCACTTTTGGTATGAAACTTGATATACTTGTAACTCTTGCAATTTACCAACTTTGTCAGGTCGGTATCTTCATCTCTCAAAGGAATTTTAGCCAAATTTCCACATGTTTCACAGTGTCCTTGTATGCAACTTATTTGATTGGTTGCATTATCATCATTTGATTTATCACATAGGATGGATGCTACGAACTGACTTGCTTGTCTAGGAGGCGCATTCTGAATACCATCACTTTCTTCTCTAATCTTTCAGAACACTTGATAGTAGAGATCAAATTCAATATGATAACGACAACAACAAGTTTCAAAAACCTTGTTTGTTTTCACATAGTATGGCTTTAACCTTTGAAACGTTGTTTGCCCAATCTTTATATGTGGATTTGAATTACAAAACATTACATACATCTCATGTTGTGTTATGTCTAGCCAATGTTTTATATGTAATTCATTATTATTGGGCCCAATCCTGTGTCTGATAACATCTCTACTATTTGATGAAGGACGGGTATGATCATTCCAAAAGGTTGAGATGAAGTTCCTAAAAACATCTTGAATCCTGTCAGATCGAGGAGCTCTACACATAATTGCCCAATTGCCTTCTGAGGTACTATCATCAAGAATCTTTCTCCTTTTGACATATTGTGTCAATGTCTTTCTGCTGAAACCAATCTCGGTTGAAAGTGAAGAGATTTGTCTTTTTTTGGCCATTTTTTCACTTAAAATTGATGTCAACATGACTCTTCTTGAAATTGCCTTATCTGCTGATCGAGACTGTTTCCCAATGGACCCCAAACCTTTTTTCAAATTTTCAACAATGTCTTTTTGTAAGTGTGAACCTTTCCTCTTTTTTGTACTTGTATCTACACCCAACAATTGTAATGGCTCTTGTAGCTCATTACTTAGAAGTACAATTGATAATAGTTGGGCTTGATCGAGTGTATCAAGGTTATTGAAATGAGCAATTATTTGCTTTGCAGTTTTGTTCATTGACCTCCTAGTACTATTTCTAGGTTGTTCAGCATAAAACTTCAATTTTTCCATATCCATTTGAAGTAAATGATCTAAATTTCTAGAAGAAATTTTTCTCTTCACCTCTTCAGCTATATTCATATGCTCATCCATGATGGTATCCCGAAGTGATCCTGACCCCTCTCCAATATTCATTCCTTGCACTTGGGCCTCCTCCCTAACATCAACTATATGTTCTTCAGCCTCATTTGCTCCAGTATCTAAATTTGGCTCGACTTCTACTTCAGTTTCTGTATGTTGAGCCCCTACACAAAAACACGTAGAATAAATTTAACATATGGAACTTAAAGGATGATTTTAATTGATCACTAGGTGGATCTTGACTATGATAAATTAAGCTGTAGTTTTTAAAATATACCTAGTCTTGTAAGAAAAGGATGAGACTGGGTTGCTTAGGATAACTATGAAGCATAAACTTTTGTTTTATCTTTAAGATCTAATACTTAACTCTATTCTTAAGAGAGATTATAATTGGTCCAAGTACAATGACAGTTCTAAGGGAAAAATTTGCAAGGCAGATTATGGTTCTCATGACCAAAGGAGCAGCCATTTGAAGGACAACATTGAAGAAAACAACTGTGATCATCCACAAGGAACAACAGACCAGGGTGACAAAGACAAATGTATTGGAGGTGACAAGGTACCAAAGTACTTCAGGTCATGGAGGGAAGTATAATCTTAGTTGCAATTTGTTTTTCAAGATTGGAGGTTTCACTGCATTGATGCAACATCATAAACTCTTGGTATTGTAATGATACAATTAGTGATTCACATCAATCTAGAGAAATCATTGACATGGAATAAAGAATGCACTAGTGTGAATGGCAAGGAGAACTACAGACTTGTTTGCTATATGTCAGTGATAAAGACAAGGTACAGCTGAGACTAACATGTCAGCAAATCATGACTGCAGACTTACCAAGCCCGACTCAAACTTAGATCCAGGATTCCTAACCACGTCTAAACATGCTGCATTTGAATGGAAAAATATCATGAGAGCAGGGACTTATGGGGATTTGTCTCTATGAAAAGTATATGACATAAAATATTAACTAAAACATGCATTAGAATCTCAACATGCGAAGGCAGAAAACATACAAGACTCATAATTGAAAATTACCTAGTTGAAATTTCAGAAGCAAGACTATTCTTTCAAG
>VDFB02196893.1:0-15780 GCA_007258455.2 Sequoia sempervirens
ATGTGACCCTCAAGGTATGTCTTATATTCCACCCTCGATCGAAGGTATGCAATCTAGCCCACCTCAATTAAATATTGATGAAATTGGTAATGTAGAGATGTATGTACCTAAGAGAACACCACCTAGAATTTTGCGTAGAAAGCCAAAGTTTTTGATTAATATTGATGACGATATTTTGCAGCACATGGAAGGTAGGATTCCAGAACGCACTTGTAGAAGATATGCTGATAAGATTTGGAAAATGTTCTTTGAAAGGCTAAATGAGACTGCAAGATGTCAACTATTTGTTCAAATGATGCGGGGTTTAAAGTACATAAACATCATGAAGACTCTTGGGTTGACAACATCAAATGCATCAAGTGAAAACACTATTGTGAAGAATCTAATGGATGCTTATGACATCGTGGGTAAGACCTCACGCTCAAAGGATAGTAATGTCACACGACGTGTCATTACATCAATTGTGGTAAGCTATCAAACAAAGAGATCTCGCCTCATTAAAAAAACAAGTGAACAAGTGGGAATTAGTAGAAAAACTTTATCAAAATCCATTCAAAGGCGGCAAAGAATTGAGGGCACCAATTCAAATGAATTATGGGCATTCTCGGGGAGACTACCACACAAAGATTAAAAAGTTGTTGAAGCATTGAGAACACTAATTGAAGATTATTGGAAGAATAATACAAGGCCATCTCTGAATCAAAGGGATGTCGTAAGAAGGAGAATCGGTAGTCGAAATCGTGAGCCACATCCAAAGCATTTTTGGATACGACTCAAACCCAATTTTTTCATAAATTTCAAAATGATTATCCTCAAATTAGTATTTCTCAAATATTTTTTAAAATGATTAAACCTTTTTATGTCAAGATAAATCACACACGCACTACTTGTTGCTGTAAACTACATATTGAATTCTCTAACCATTATGATGTTTATCGTTCTATATGTTTACATTTGCATACTAATGATGTTTTGCAGGATTGTGGCATAGAATCCCCACCAAAATCTTCAAGAAAGTTCTTATCAAAAAATTTATGTGAAATAGAGGATGGCCAAATATTCTATAGGATAGCATGCTTGGATGGTTCATGCGGAGAGCATTGCGGTGTACCTGTGAATGCCCGGTATGTCAGCATATGGAAAGCACATATGAAATTCAGGACCAAAAACTAAGTAGGATTCGGGGAAGTATAAAAGCAGTGGAATATGGTACAAAAGATGGGTTTGGAAGCAAAAGGTGTGAGTTGGTTATTCCCGGAAAGATTCCGATTAATATCGGTTCATGTCCATGTTTCATTGAGAATCTGAGTGTATGAGTATGCAAAGGCATACCGCAAAGCAGATAGCTGGACATGCAATTCAAGCTATGCAAGGTTACCTTTCCACTTGGCCGCATAGTATCGATGGTTGGCTTTCTGAGGAGAACTACACTCTCGATAACCATAAGCGTGAGAGTGCAGTCCGCGATATTACAACTCCACACAGGTTTCGATATTTGTGCACATAACATTCATACATGCAACTGATAGTACAGAGGACGAAAGGAAGGTATTGAGGGAGTATCAATTTTATATTAGCGATGATTGCACACATTCTCCAGAGTTAATGCAAGGTTTCTTCCAGATGTTCTACAACCATTTGGCTCAGAGGGGCATATCATACGATCGACATATAATATGGTCAAACAACTGTGCAGCACAGTTCAAGAACGCGCGCATGTTCTACTGGTTGTGCAGGATGCATCTCACTACATGTGTTCAACATATGTGGAACTTTTGTGAAGCTAGACATGGAAAGGGGGAGCATGATGGTGCAGGAGCATGCGTGAAAAGAGCATTAGCACGAGAAGAGTTAAAATACCAAGACAGTGCACAGTTGACATATGCAAGATCAATCATCCAGTGGTGTAATTCTTCGATGGGTCCAGGTAATGAAGGTACGTCTTCAGTTCGTAGATTTTTTTGGTTGATGGATGATACTAACATTGCACCATATGAGGATTTTTGTACACTAACAAGATCGAGTGAGTTGCACTCTTTCGTTAGCTCAAATGCAGGCTCATGGAGTATCGATACACGTAAGATGGCATGCTTTTGTTAATTATGTACAATGCAAGCCTAGAATGATTGTGAGTCAGGGGAGTGGGTTTACAAATGGTTGACATGTTATCTTAGCCCACTTCACACGTATCGCCCTCCGATGGCATTGGAACTAACACAGATGGAATCATCGGTCAACTTTGACCATGTATCAGATCTAGTTCAACCAGGTAATATATCTACTTGCTTAGTATTTGAAATTCCATATTGTTATCTTACTTTGTACTGTATTCATAATGTTGACTAATTTCAAATGGAAAATGTGTTTGCACATATAAATGTAGGGCATGTTTATCACGGTTATTAGAGATGAAGACAACAAAGAAGGTATAGACTATTACTTGTGTCGCTGTGTTGAGGCAAAAAAGAAATTGGAATCCCCAATTGTAGATGGAGAAAACATTGAATACCCTACAGGATCAGTTGTTCTTACTGGAACGTGGCTCAGAAGGTACCCACATAAGAGTGTTAAACATTGGTTGTTTGAGGAATTTGACACGCATCGTAAGATTCTTTCATTACTCAAACTTTGTCGTGGCATCCAATGTTCGCTTTGACCAAATATAAGGGTAGACCTTTGAACAAGACCTTATGGAAGGTCTGAGGAGTCTGACCATGAGGCAATACTTGACACAATAAAGAGTAGAGCGCATCCTAGATGGTTCATTGGATTAATTTGTAAGTATATGCACAACTGTTCTTATTAATTTATACTTGATGGTAAAATTTGTTAGTAAGTCTCATTTTTTTATGTTAATAAATCCATATTTAATGTCTTTATGATGTAATAAGGTTTTTTCAAGGCCATTTGAATGGATTTTTGGGTTTTAGATGATAGGATTCAAAATTGCTTCAAAAAAGCAATGTTGTCATAGTGTAATCTGTGTAAACTCATCATTTAAGTTGTAAATCCCTTAACCAATGGCTCCCTCTTTCAAAAAATAGTTGAGGGTCATTGGAAATGATGTGTAAAAGTTTATAAGGCCTCCTTTTGGTTAGGGAAGAAGGTTGATTGGAAGTTTGAAGCATTTGAATATTAAAAAAACTCTGTTTTTCTTGATTTTCCAGCAGTTTTGACTATTCCTTCGATTGGTACGACCTACAACAGCATTGTAAAGCCCTATAATGAATATGGTTTGATAGAGGGTAGAGAATAATTTCTTTTGGTGGTGATTTTAATTGATTTCATTAAGTATTAAGAAATTTACTTAAATTTTAGTGAAAGAGGGTCTGAAACCCTACCAAACAAGGGTTTGGTCACCAAAATGGTCATAATTCCCATTTCCACAGTGGGAAAAATGTAAAAATTGGTAGAATGTTAGGTTTAGGGCCCTTCTTCATGTTCAAGTTTGTTTCAGAGTGAAAGATGGAGGTTTGCAAAAGTTATTTGATGCCCTAGGTCAGTTTTTCCCTTGTAAATGCATGAAAATGGTCTTTAAAATGCACATTTCATAATTTACTGAGTATTTGTGCAATACTAATGAATAAAAACCATGGAATAGGTATTGGGGAACCTGTTAGAATATTTTAAAGGAATTATGGGTGTTTGGGTGTGCCTTGAAAGGTTGAACACTTCCTTATGCAGGCCTAGTTAAGCCTCGTTTATGGCTTGTAAGTCAATCTTTTGATAGATTTATGGTGGGTGTTTGATCCTATGCTTTTGGAAACTTGTGGAGGATATTTTTAGGAGTCTAAAAGAATGTTTCATTTTCTGGTTAATTCCTTTAATCCATTTTTATTTTGACTATCGTATTGGTGAATGTTGCAAAGTTACATGGGCTTGTGTAGGAGCGATGGAAGAATGGATGTTTTTGGGTACAAAGTCTATTTGTTTGGTCATTTTATATTGTGTGAGAGTTTTTACATCATCCCCAAGTCATGTTGAGATGTTTGATTGTGTGATTCAAGTTGAGTGATCAAGTTGCATTGTTGAGTGATCAATTCAATCAAAAACAACAATGGCAAAGTCTGCCCTTTCAAGGTTTTATGAAGGGAAAGAGAGTCCAAATTGTAAGGGAAACAAGAATTTGTTAAATGAATGTCAAATTGAGTGTGGATTGAGATTTTTCTTCCTTTTCTCTGCATCACATTAAGCCAGTTTGGAACACATCTCAAATTGGACATTAGGTCCTTTTAAAGTCATCTATTTCAAATTAGGACATTAGGTCCTTTCAAATTGGAACACATCTCAAATTGGACATTAAGACTAGTGATCCCGCCATTATCATCTATTTCAGTTTAAAGTCCCTTGGAACACCTCCTCTAAACTCTATATCCTTGCATTCAATGGTGTGCTTCAAATTGTGTTTGTATGATGCCTTGAATTTCATAAGGTTTCTTAATAGGTCTTTGAAACACTTGCTTCTTAACATTTTTCTATTCATTGATCAGTCATACTTAAAATCTTCCTTCAAATTCCTTCAAGGTGTTTAGGAATGATGATTAATGGTGAAAAGTCAAAGAGAAGATTCTAAAAGTGTGTGGAAGTCAATTTTCAAGAGGCCCTAGTTTTGGAGCAATTTCGTGAGGGTTTTGTGTTTGAGCATGTTAAGGGTGTCATAGGAGATTAAAAATTAGAAAATACTTGGTTTGGTATGTTGTGTAGCATCACAAAACACACCTAATTCAATCATTAGTTTGGTGAGTCTTTTGGAAAAGTTGTTAGAAAAGTCAAAAAAACCACCATTGGAGGCCTAGTTGGCTGGAAGCCTAGTCAAGGTGGAAAAGTGGGTTTTTGTTTGAGTCAGAGGTTTGGGGCTTTGAAAAAATTCAAGACAAGTTTTTTTGTGTCCCTTAAGGGTATTCCAAGGGTTTGGATCCATAGGAGAAAGATTGGAGTCATAAGTGCACTTTGAGGCTTCTTTCCTTAACGTTGTTTAGAACATGGTTGAGATTACTTCATTGAAAAAACATTCAAGCCTTTGAGTTTTGTTTTGATTCCCATATCCTCTACATCATAGTGGTATCAGAGTAGTAAGTAGGTCCTTTAGGGATTGAAGAATCATCAATGGCACCTAAAAATCAATTAGCAAGAGAGTTGGAGGAGTTGAGGGAAACCTTGGAAAGGGAGAGAAGGGAAAGAAGAGAACAAGAAGTAGCAAGAGAGCAGGCTAAAGCAAGGGAAGAGAGGCAATGGAGAAGGGAGAGAGAAGCTATGTAGGCTAGGATCAATAGCCTTCAGAGAAATAGGCGAGGAGAACAAGGAGAACAAGAAGAAAGTGATGAAGAAGAAGAGTGATAAGTACGGGGTTGGAGGAATCAATCACATTCCTACTCTAGGTCTTGCTTGCAAAACCTCCTTGGTGTTTTTTTTCACCACCTTAACCTATAGGACCCTTCTCAAGTTTAGGTACCCCTATTCTGTCTGGCCAACCAAACTTCTATCACAATTCCATCTACCAAGTTAACCTTGGTGCAATGCTTGAACTCTTCTTTAGCCCTTAATCTACCCTAAAGGCTAATCTATCCTCAACACTCCACTAGTTCTTGCAGGGGTGTAGAGATGTCTTCAATGGCTTCAAACCAACCTCCTAGGGTTCTTGAAGGTTCACCAAAACTCCACCTTTTTATCGCTTTCACCAAACCCTCATCTTGGGTTAAGAAGGCTACTAGTCCATGACCCCTAATTATGTCTTCATCACCAAAAGAACTAGTTATTACTCAAACATTTCAATCTTTCTTCTAGGTCCTTGTCCCATATGAAGGCTACTACTCCATGACCATCTCAATCTTTCTTCGAGGTCCTTGTCCCATATGAACACCTCTCAAATATTTTTGAGGTCCTAAGATTTAACTATCCATAAAATGCTTAAACTTGAAAATGGTCATTTCCTAGTGTTTTAAGCCATTTTCTAGCTGTTTTCAAACTGTCAACTTGTTCTCACATCAATTGAACTGATGGAGCTTTCTCCTTCATGTGGCAACTAGGTGCAATTTTCATTCTAAAACTCGAGTGACCAAATTGAATGTTCCAACACATTCAAATAGGCATGTTTATACTAGGAATGGTCCTCTTTCACACCCAAACATGTGGAATCGCTCTGAGCTACGTTCAACCAGATCGATCCCTTAAGGGTCCAAAGGGTAAAATGGCTGCAAACTTCAGCATGAGGCTACTCGGACACCGTGATGCTTAGAAACTTCTCATCTGATCCTATGGGATCGCATTGGGCCCCTCTACAATAACCTCTCAGTTTTTTTAATCTCAGAGTGGTTTTCCCATGTTGTCCAGTTTTCAGTTCATGGAAAAAGTGTCAAATGGAAGCAGTGAAAAGTTGCAAGGTGGTGCAATTTTTCATTTTGCAACTCGTGCGACCAAATGGACTGTTCCAATGTGTTCAAATAGGAATTTTTACGCTAGGCATGGTCCTCATTCACACCTAAACACGTGGAATCACTCCGAGCTACATTGAACCAGATCGATCCCTTAAGGGTCCAAAGGGTAAAATGGCTGCAAACTTCAGCATAAGGTTACTCAGACACCGTGACACTTAGAAACTTCTTGTCTAATCCTATGGGATCATGTTGGGCCCCTCTACAATAACCTCTCTCAGTTTTTTTAATCTCAGAGTGGTTTTCCCGTGGTGTCCAGTTTTCAGTTGATGGAAAAAGTGTCAAATGGAAGCAGTGAAAAGTTACAAGGTGGTGCAATTTTCATTCTGCAACTCATGTGACCAAATCGACTATTCCAACGTATTTAAATAGGCATGTTTATGCTAGGCATGGTCCTCGTTCGCACCCAAACACGTGGAATCGCTCCGAGCTACGTTGAACCGGATCGATCCCTTAAGGGTCGAAAGGGTAAAATTCCTGCAAACTTCAGCATGAGGTTACTCAGACACCGTGACATTTATAAACTTCTCATCTGCTAATATGGGATCGTTTTGGGCCCCTCTACAATAATATCTCTCAGTTTTTTTAATCTATGAGTAGTTTTCCCGTGGTGTCCAGTTTTCAGTTGATGGAAAAAGTGTCAAATGGAAGCAATGAAAAGTTACAAGGTGGTGCAATTATTTTTCTACAACTCGTGCGACCAAATGGACTGTTCCAATGTGTTCAAATAGGAATTTTTACGCTAGACATGGTCCTCATTCGCACCCAAACATGCAGAATCGCTCCAAGCTACGTTGAACTGGATCGATCCCTTAAGGGTCCAAAGGGTAAAATGGCTGCAAACTTCAGCATGAGGTTACTCAGACACTGTGACACTTAGAAACTTCTTGTCTAATCCTATGGGATCATGTTGGGCCCCTCTACAATAACCTCTCTCAGCTTTTTTAATCATAGAGTGGTTTTCCTGTGGTGTCCATTTTTCAGTTGATAGAAAAAGTGTCAAATGGAAGCAGTGAAAAGTTGCAAGGTGGTGCAATTTTTGTTATGCAACTCGTGCGACCAAATCGACTATTCCAACCTGTTCAAATAGGCATTTTTACGCTAGGCATGGTCCTCGTTCGCACCCAAACAAGCGGAATCACTCCGAGCTACGTTGAACCGGATCGATCCCTTAAGGGTCCAAAGGGTAAAATGGCTGCAAACTTTAGCATGAGGTTACTCAGACACCGTGATACTGAGAAACTTCTCGTATGATACTATGGGATTGCTTTGGGCCCCTCTACAATAATGTTTCTCAATTTTTAATCTCGGAGTGGTTTTCCCATGGTGTCCAGTTTTTAGTTGATGGAAAAAGTGTCAAATGGAAGTAGTGAAAAGTTGCAAGGTTGTGCAATTTTTTTTCTGCAACTCGTGCGACCAAATGGACTGTTCCAACATGTTCAAATAGGAATTTTTACGCTAGGCATGGTCCTTGTTCACACCCAAACACGCAGAATCGCTCCAAGCTACGTTGAACTGGATCAATCCCTGAAGGGTCCAAAGGGTAAAATGGCTGCAAACTTCAGAATGAGGTTACTCAGACACCGTGCCGCTTAGAAACTTCTTGTCTAATCCTATGGGATCGCGTTGGGCCCCTCTAGAATAAACTCTCTTGGTTTTTTAATCTCATAGTGGTTTTCCTGTGGTGTCTAATTTTTTGTTGATGAAAAAAGTGTCAAATGCAAGCAGTGAAAAGTTGCAAGGTGGTGCAATTTTTGTTCTGCAACTCATGCGACCAAATGGACTATTCCAACGTGTTCAAATAGGAATTTTTACGCTAGGAATGGTCCTCGTTTGCACCCAAACATGCAGAATCACTCCAAGCTACGTTGAACTGGATCGATCCCTTAAGGGTCCAAAGGGTAAAATGGCTGCAAATTTCAGCATGAGGTTACTCAGACACCATGACGCTTAGAAACTTCTCGTATAATCCTATGTGATCATGTTGCACCCCTCTACAATAACCTCTCTCGGTTCTTTTAATCTCAGAGTGGTTTTTCCATGGTGTCCAGTTTTTAATTGATGGAAAAAGTGTCAAATGGAAGCAGTGAAAAGTTACAAGGTGGTGCAATTTTTTGTTCTGCAACTCGTGCGACCAAATGGACTGTTCCAACGTGTTCAAATAGGAATTTTTACAATAGACATGGTCCTCATTCACACCCAAACACGTGGAATCACTCTGAGATACGTTGAACTGGATCGATCCCTTAAGGGTCCAAAGAGTAAAATGGATGCAAACTTCAGCATGAGGTTACTCAGACACCGTGATGCTTAAAAACTTCTCGTCTAATCCTAAGGGATCGTGGTTGGGCCCCCTCATAATAACCTCTTAGTTTTTAACTTCTGAAAGTGGTTTTTCCCAAGGTGTCCAGTTTTCGATGGAAAAGTGTCAAATGGAAGCAGTGAAAAGTTGCAAGGTAGTGTAATATTTGTTCACAACTCGCGGTGACCAAATGGACTATTCCAAATGTTAAAATATTCATGTTTATGCTAGGCATGGTCCACATTCACACCCAAACATCGCCGGAATCACCAGCTATGTTGAACCTGGGACGATCCCTTTGAGGGTCCAAAAGCGCACATGGCTTTTCGTAATCCCCGTGATGAGGCCACTCGTGACACCGCGGATGCTTATAAAATTCTTGTCTAATCCTATGGATCAATGCTAACCTCTACAATAACCTCTCCCGCTTTTTAATCTCTCGAGTGATTCCTCCTGGTGTCCGGGCCACTTGATGGAAAGCAACAAATGGAAGCAGGAAAAGTTGCAAGGTGGTGCAATTTTTGTTTTTCAACTCGTGCGACCAAATGGACTATTCCAACGTGTTCAAATAGGCATGTTTACACTAGGCATGGTCCTTGTTCGCACCCAAACACGCGGAATCGCTCTGAGCTATGTTGAACCGGATCGATCCCTTAAGTGTCCAAAGGGTAAAATCGCTGCAAACTTCAGCATGAGGTTACTCAGACACCATGATGCTAAGAAAATTCTCATCTAATCTTATTGGATTGTGTTGGGCCCCTCTACAATAACCTCTCTCAGTTTTTTCAATCTCGGAGTGGTTTTCCCGTGGTGTCTAGTTTTCTGTCGATGGAAAAAGTGTCAAATGGAAGCAGTGAAAAGTTGCAAGGTGGTGCAATTTTCGTTCTGCAACTCGTGCGACCAAATGGACTATTCTAACGTGTTCAAATAGGCATGTTTATGCTAGACATGGTCCTCATTCATACCCAAACACGCGGAATCGCTTCGAGCTATGTTGAACTGGATCGATACCTTTAGGGTCCAAAGGGTAAAATGGTTGCAAACTTCAGCATGAGGTTACTCAGACACCGCGATGCTTAGAAACTTCGTCGTTCGCGGGATCATGTTGGAGCCTCTACAATAATATCTCTCATTTTTGTCCTAAATTGGTTTTCAAGTGAGTCGAGTTTTCAGTTGATGGAAAAAGTGTCAAATGAAGCGGTGAAAAGTTGCAGGTGGTTACGCAATTTTTGTTGCGCAACTCATGCAACAAATAGGCTGTTCCAAAGTGTTCCAAATAGGAATTTTACACTAGGCATGGTCCTCTTTTGCATCCAAACACGTAGAATCGCTCCAAGCTACATTGAACCGGATCGATCCCTTAACGGTCCAAAGGGTAAAATGGCTGCAAACTTTAGCATGAGGCTACTTAGACACCGTGACGCTTAGAAAATTATCGTCTAATCCTATGGGATCGCGTTGGGCTCCTCTACAATAACCTCTCTAAATTTTTTTAATCTCGGAGTGGTTTTTTTTGTGGTGTCTAGTTTTTAGTTGATGGAAAAAGTGTCAAATGGAAGTAGTGAAAAGTTGCAAGGTGGTGCAATTTTTGTTCTGCAACTCGTGCGACCAAATGGACTGTTCCAACGTGTTCAAATAGGCATTTTTACGCTAGGAATGGTCATCATTCACATCCAAACACGCGGAATCTCTCTGAGCTATGTTGAACCGGATCGATCCCTTAAGGGTCCAAAGAGTAAAATGGCTGCAAACTTCAGTATGAGGTTACTCAGACACCGTGACACTTAGAAATTTTTTTTCTGATCCTATGGGATCGAATTGGGCCCCTCTACAATAACCTCTCTCAGTTTTTTTAATCTCGGAGAGGTTTTCCTGTGGTGTCCATTTTTCAGTTGATGGAAAAAGTGTCAAATGGAAGCAGTGAAAAGTTGCAAGGTGGTGCAATTTTTGTTCTGCAACTCGTGCAACCAAATGGACTATTCCAACATGTTAAAATAGGCATGTTTACACTAGGAATGGTCCTCATTCACACCCAAACACGCGGAATCACTCCGAGCTACGTTGAACCGGATCGATCCCTTAAGGGTCCAAAGGGTAAAATGGCTGCAAACTTCAGCATGAGGTTACTCGGACACCGTGATGCTTAGAAACTTCTCGTTTGATCCTATGGGATAGCGTTGGGCCCCTCTACAATAACCTCTCTTAGTTTTTTAATCACCGGTGGTTTCTGTGGTGTCGGTTTTTGAGTTGATGGAAAAAGTGTGGAAATGGAAGCGATGAAAAGTTGCAAGGTGGTGCAATTTTTGTTCTGCAACTCGTGCGACCAAATGGACTGTTCCAACGTGTTCAAATAGGCATGTTTACGCTAGGCATGGTCCTTGTTCGCACCCAAACACGCGGAATCGCTCCGAGCTATGTTGAACCGGATCGATCCCTTAAGGGTCCAAAGGGTAAAATGGCTGCAAACTTCAGCATGAGGTTACTCATACACCGTGATGCTTAGAAACTTCTCATATGATCTTATGGGATTGCGTTGGGCCCTCTATAATAACCTCTCTCGGTTTTTAATCTCCGGAGTGGTTTTCCGCTGGTATCAGGTTTTTGATTGAAAGTGTCAAATGGGAAGGAATAAAAGTTGCAAGGTGGTGCAATTTTAAGCTCACCCAACTCGTCGCGACCAAATGGACTATTCAACTTGCAGCATGTTCAAATAGGCATGTTTTCGCAGCTAGGCATGGTCATGTTCCACAGCGCGTCGCTCGAGCTTCGTTAGACGGATGGAGTCATAAAGGGTCCAAAGGATAAAATGGCTGCAAACCCGGCCTTGGTTACTTTCGAGACACCATAATACCAGAAACTTCTCATCTAATCCCTATGGGATCACGTTAGGCCCCTCTACAATAACACTCTATTTTTTTAATCTTTCAGTGTGGTTTTCCCGTGGTGTCGATTTTGAGTTGATGGAAAAAGTGTCAAATAGAAGCCCGATGAAAAGTTGTAAGGTGGTGCAATTTTCGTTCTGCAACTCGTGCGACCAAATGGACTGTTCCAACATGTTCAAATAGGCATGTTTACACTAGGCATGGTCCTTGTTTGCACCCAAATACGCGGAATCGCTCCGAACTACGTTCAACTAGATCGATAATGTAGCTCTACTATTTGGATCATGGATCAAACAAACTGAAAAAAGGAGATAAAGGTTTAGAATTTCTAGCCTACTCCCTAAGAATTCAAGAGATGGTATTGACTTGGTGGAACCAATAACCATGCTTTGCTTCACCACGCTCAACAACAACTACACAAAGAGGGTGCAATCTTCAAATGAATGTGCTTATGATTTTCACGTCATGAATAACTACCATCAAGTCAAACAATAATTATCCAAAAAAAAGTTAAGCATCCACAAAATAAGCTCAGGCTAACTTTACACATTGAATGAAAATCATCCATTCAAAGAAAGTGTGAGCAAAAGGTTTCACCATAATCAACACTTATCAAATCTTGCATTCATCTAACATACATGAAATAAAATCTAAACTATGATTAGGGATAAGAACCATGACAACTCCAAAATAAGAGAAGCAATCACCATCAGAACAATGCATGCATTACTTATTACTTTGGAAATCTTACAACAGTTGCTTATGTCAACATGTTTTGCAACATGCTCCCATGCTTTACAAATGAGGGGTTGAGCTCAATTTATAGGCTCCCCAATTACAATTCAATGGCTTCTCCTTTGTGCTTCGATCTTGGATGATTTTGGCTTCTCCTTCTCACCTCGCCTTGGAGCACCTATTTAGACTTGAAGTCATTAAGTCTTTCTTCCCGGATTGCTTTGGAATTCCTTCGCGTGCCTTGAATTTGGAGAGGAACTATTTGGCCATGATTTTTTAATCGTCCAAAGTCTCTGGCAAAATTTTCTTCACATCTTCCTAAATCATCTGGCATGATTTTAAGTCATTGGCAAAATTTTCTCTAGACATTTTGATGTTTGGACTTAGGTGAATTTCCAAAATGCCAAACATACTTAGGAAAAATTTCAAGTTTTCTATCTTGTCTTTGATGTGGCGGACTTCATTCATGAATAAGCCATCTCTAAATGCCTATGGCGGACTTTGCTTATATTTAGGCCATCAAGACTTAAGCTAGGTGGACTTAAAGCTTAATCTCAAAGCTACTTTCTTAGAGCAGACTTCTCTTTAACTCATGCCATTGACTTCTTAAGTGGTTTTTATCTCATGTTAGGCCAAGGGCGGACTTGCTCATAGTTTATGCCATACTTTACTTCTTATGGCGGATTTCACACATTTTCTAGCCATTTACTAAATGACTAAGGGCGGACTTCAGCTTGCAACCTGCCACTCAATTTTTCTTGGCTATGCCTTAGCCACTTCATCTTTTGTCTTGGGGCGGACTTCAACTCTCTTCAAGCCACTTTATCTTTGACTCTTCTCTTTGCCACCTTATGTTCAAGGCGGACTTGCCTTGTTTCCCTGCCACTTCATCTTATGCCTATAGCGGACTTCATCTTTTCTCAAGCCATTCCATCTTTTGCTTATGGCGGACTTCATCTTTCTTCAAGCCATAACCTTTTATGGTGGGCGGAGTTTGCTTCATGTCTGGCCATTGGAGGGCGGACTTCATCAAATGTTTGCCATCTCAGCATTTTGTCTTGGGGCGGACTTGACTCCATGTGTTGCCATTTCACATTCTTCAAGGGCGGACTTCCACTCTTTTCATGCCATAGTCTTTTAGGGTGGGCGGACTTGCTTATCTTTGTGCCACCTCAAGGGCGGACTTTGTCTACTTGCTACTCATTCAAGCTTTTGTTGAGGGCGGACTTTAGCCTTGATCTGACCATCTAACACATGGACATGGGCGGACTTGACTCATTTGCATGCCACTCAAGGCAGACTTTGCTTCTTTTGATGCCATTCAACACTTTATCCAAGGTGGACTTGCTTGTTTCCCTTACCATTCAAGGCGGACTTCATAGGAGGGCCTGCCATTGTTCCTTTTGCTTAAGGGCGGACTTGGCCACTTTTGATGCCACTTTTCTATGCTGCTGGGCAGAGTTTAGGTCTCTCTTTGCCATTTCATACTTGAACATGGGCGGACTTCATCAAATTTTAGGCTATTTCATAAGGCTGGGCGGAGTTGCCTCTTGCTTCTGCCATTCACATTGCCTGGCTGTAGCCTTCTGACATTAATTTCACTCATCTCAGTGCTGGTTGGACTCCAATTTGCCATGATTGTTCAGATTTTTCATGGATTTCTCAGATTTTTACATGAGTTTCTCAGATTTCAATATGAATTTCTCTGATTTTTCACCATTTTTCTATGATTTTCAAATGATTTTTCTAGATTTTTTAATTTTTTCATGATTTTCTAGAATTTCACCATGAATTAAAAAAATTTCAAATCCATTTTATGAGAGTTTCGTTGATCTTTTTGAGCTTCTGAGTGGATTTTTGAAACTCGAGCCCTTTCCAAATATAGCAACTTTCTAAAAATAGAAATTTTCTAAAAATAACAACTTTCCAAAAATAGACCCTAAAAAGTAGGGATCTCAGAATTGCACAAAAGTGCCAAAAAAGTAGGTCCTAAAAAATAGGGAGCCCGGGGTGAAAAACCCTAAAAACTAGGAGGTGTCAGAATTGACCAAAATGATAGTCGATCTTTGTCTCCCAAGTCTTCTAAGCATGATGGCGACATTTATATAGTGATCCAGGCTAAAACTCATTTGCTTGACTCAGGTGACCATTCAAAATTCAGACTCCTCATTGCAAAAAGACTGGTGATAAGCAATTGTGATGCCAAGGCAAAACCAAAAAGCAAAAAAAAATGAAGGGTCCCGATTCGCAATGGGGCAATGTGTGTAAAGGTCACAACAGGTCCAAATGGCAAAATGGCTACAAACTTCAGCATGAGGTTGCTCAGACACCGTGATGCTTAGAAACATCTCATCTATTCCTATGGGATCACATTGGGCCCCTCTATAATAACCTATCTCAGTTTTTGTTATCTCGGAGTGGTTTTCCTGTGGTATTCAATTTTCAGTTGATGGAAAAAGTGTCAGATGGAAGCAATGGAAAGTTGCAAGGTGGTGCAATGTTCGTTCTGCAACTCGTGTGACCAAACAAATTGTTCCAATGCATTCAAATAGGCATTTTTACGCTAGGAATGGTCCTCTTTTGCACCCAAATGCCCGGAATCACTCTAAGCTATGTTGAACCGGATCGATCCCTTAAGGGTCCAAAGGGTAAAATGGCTGCAAACTTCAGCATGAGGTTACTCAGACACTGTGATGCTTAGAAACTTCTCGTCTGATCCTATGGGATCGCGTTGGGCCCCTCTACAATAACCTCTCTCAATTTTGGTTATCCCGAAGTTTTTTTCTCATGGTGTCTAGTTTTAAAAAAAAAAAAAAAGTGTCAAATGGAAGCGATTGGAGAAGAGATTGCAAAAAGGTGAATTGCAATTTTTGTTTGCAACTCATGCAACCAAATGGACTATTCCAACACATTCAAATAAATTTTCACGCTAGAGCATGGTCCTCTTCACACACCCCAAACATGTGGAATGCGGCTTGAGCTTCGTTCAGCAGTTGATCCCTTAAGGGTCCAAAGGGTAAATGGCACGGCACAGCGTAAGAGGCTACTCAAACACCGTGCTTAGAAACTACTCATCTGATCCTATGGGATTGCATTTGGTGCCTCACAATAACCTCTCGGTTTTGGTTATCTCAGTGGTTTTCGTGGTGTCCAGTTTTAGGTTGATGGAAAAAGTATCCAAATGGAGCGTTGGAAATTTGCAAGGTGGTGCAATTTTAAGTTGTGCAACTTCGTCGCGACCGGCCGGACTATTCCAACGCATTCAAATAGGCATTTTTACACTAGGGATGGTCCTCTTTCACACCCAAACATGCAGAATCACTCTGGGCTACGTTCAACCGGATCGATCTTTTAAGTGTCCAAATGGCAAAATGGATGCAAACTTCAGCATGAAGTTACTCAGGCATCATGATGCTTAGAAACTTCTCAT
>VDFB02196895.1:0-11535 GCA_007258455.2 Sequoia sempervirens
ATCATGTGAACCTGACTAGAAAGGACTTCAAACTTCAAGGAATAAAATGCACTCCGTATAGACCCACGTGATTTATATCTGCAGAAAATGCAAGTGCTGTAAAAATCTGTGGAGACCTTAATGAATAGCTGAATCACATCCTCATTTCCTTGTTTCAAATTTTGCTGAAGTTAGATGCTAGAAAAGATGACAGTTCCTAAAGTAGGGGTTTCTCAATGGCTGGAACAAATTAAAAACACACAAAGGCATGGAGAAGAACAAGGTATAACATCCCATGTGCATCCATACATCTTCACCATACCAGAGCCCCTCCGTATTGAAAAGCCAGAAGCTTATGTCCCACAGGTAGTTTCTCTTGGACCTTACCACCATCTTAAACTTGAATTGTATGACGCTGAAAGATATAAATCTAAGCTTACCATCCAAGTTGAGGAGAAAGCAAAGGGAGGGACTTTTGAGGATTTGGTTAAAGATCTAATTAGTATTGCAGAGGAGATAAGGAACAGCTATAATGATCAAATTGAGTGTGGAGATGAAGTATTAGGGTGGATGATGGCTCGAGATGCTGTGTTTATTCTGGAGTTTATTGGCTATTCTGGCCAATGTGAAAGCCGTAGGTTTCGTCAGACAAACCCTAATTTTCCCAACATGGAAGCTGTTTTTAACCCAGAAAGGAAGAGCCCTTTGTTCTTCCCCCTTCAGACTGATATATTTAAGCTGGAGAACCAAATCCCACTTTTCATTTTGAAAAAAGCTATGGAATGGCAGACTGGCTCAGAAACTCAAGCTTTAAACAAGCTTAATAGGATAATTTCGAGTGCCTGTGAGAAGTTCTCGCCTTTCAGGCATGTTGGGGATTCTCATCGTTCCGATACAGGGGAACGCTACAATGATTCGCTTGACGAAAGGCATATACTGGAATGCCTTTACAATTCCGTCGTGGCGAAGAGAAATCCTGCTCAGACTGGTGTCCATGTTGAACATGATCATAATGGGATTGTGCTCAGGACAACTGCTTTTGAGTTTCTTCATCAGATCACATCAAGATTTAGGGTGTTTTTGTCTCCAAAATCAAATCGCAAAGCTGACATAAATCTCCCTGCAGCAACAGAATTACAGAGGAAAGGGGTGAAATTCTCTCCTTTCACATGGGCATCTGACGAGATAAGGTTTGATAGAGCCAGCTCCACGTTGTTCCTCCCTTGCATAGAGGTGGATTACAGAACAGATGTTTTCTTGAGGAATATGGTGGCACTGGAAGCATTCATGAAGTGGAAAAGTAGAGTCTTTACTTGCTATGCAGACCTGATGGACAGATTGATCGACACTCCTAATGATGTTGCAGTACTGAAGAAATATGGTATCATCTACAGTAGTTTAGGAAGTGATAAAGAGGTAAGCATTATGTGGAATGGCATCATCAGATCAATCTGGAGGAGCCCAAGTGATCCTATTGACAATACAATCAAGGCTGTAAATGACTATTACAGAAGTAGGTATAGAGTTTTATTTGGTGAGTTTTTACAGGGACATTTTTCAAAGCCATGGCAAGTTGTATCAGTGGTGGGAGCATGCATTCTGCTCCTTCTGTCCTTCTTGGAGACATTATTCTCATATTTTCAACTTCACCAAAAATGTGAATGCAAGTCAGCATAAATTCTGTTGACGGTATTTCATTTCTTTGTCTTCAATTCCTACTTTATGTAATATTTTCCCGTTTCTGAGTGCAAGGTCTAGCTAGTCCAGTTTTGGCTAGGTAATGAACACTTTTAATATATATAATATATTTATATTAATTTGGTTGTGTGAAGCTTATGAATTTAAAATCTTGTGATACATTTTTTCAAGCTGTAAACTGAAAACGTATGGGTTTCTGTCTGTCCCAAAGTATTATTCTTGACAGTGTAGATTCCTCTGATATTATCATTCCCGTTCATCAATTCAGAGATTTGATATAGTTTTGACTATGATAAAAGAGTCTGCTTTGTTCAAAAGTGACGGGAGCAATGAGACATACTTGTGCTTCCGGCGTAATTTATTGGGATTCTATACTTAATGGTTTGCAGGAGTTGAGAGTGCGACTGTTTCGGAACAATGGTGAATGTCAAAAGGTCGGCTTCGCAAAAACTGTCTTCTACAACGAGAATGACATCATATGTGCCTCCTCATGTCGCAGAAATTTGTTAACTTTTCAAGAAGAGGGATTAGAACTATAGTTGTCAAACTTCCCCATCTACATGTAGATATGGAGCTGCCAAGATTAGTCCATGCTTGGTTAGGATCAGTTAGAACCCGAATCTATGACTTTTCATTTGTTGTTGGAGTGTACCACCAACAGAACTACTAGGCTTTTTGTGATCAGGTGTAAGCATATTTAAACACCTCCCCTTAACCACATTGCAGATGGTTGGGGTTCATAGCTTGCCTTGGCTTTTATACCATATGCTGAGTTACAGATCATACAGACCAGCTAGGATTCAAACCTGGGACCTTCCATTTGTTGTTAAAGTGTTCTACCAACTAAACTACTGACCTATATTATCAGAAATGTTACAGATACCCTTCGTTGTGGTTCCGACGGTGAAAAAAGATTTCCTGTTGTGAATGGTGGTTTCTGAGTCGTCTGGGCTGTTTATTTTCATTGCAAAGAAGTCTACCTTGATCTGTTTTGCAAACCCATTTTCGCTCCTTGTTTTGTTTTTTTTTCATAATTAATAAATGTAATTCTTGGAAGGCTATGTACTTTTTTATAGTGAATCAAGTGGATTATTACAAAGAATAAGAGCTACCAAAGGTAGCTAAAAGGAAAAACCTTACAACCCATAAATACCACACAGCCATAAGAGGGTTGTATGTAGACGCCCAAACCCAAAACTGTACAATAATACAAAGCTATACAGACAAAACATAAGCTGCACTTGACAGTGCACCAGTTTTGGAATGACAACAGCTTGTCCCCACCACCAATCTAATATTGGTTAGGATTTTTTTGAATGGAGAGGAGGTTACCTTCACTGTCTCTAGGTGTTTGGAGGAGTTAAAAGGATTATTTTTTTCTATCTATGAATAAAGATGGAGCTAATACATTTAAAGTTAAGGATTAGTTTATTATGTATAATATTTATTTATGTGGGTTAAAATTTTGTAATGAATCTGAATTTTTGAAAATATATATGTATACAAAATCTGTTTTTTATCAAATAACTTGTTTCTCCTCACATTGTCCTTATCATTTCGTTTTGAATAACATATTGTGACCAGTCCATCGCCAATCCAGAAGTGACTTATTTCCAACAATGCCTAGTCCAACTCTAAACCAATGGTCTCCTCTCATTAATACTAACTGTCATCATTCCTGAACTCGGCCCTAGGCTGATTGGAACTAGGATTCGTCACTATGGCGGAATCATGACCTCTTCCCAGAGCACTCCCACAATAATCAAAACTCTTCTTTTATATCGGCTCGCTCTCATGACACAATTCAGATTTGTAAGGAAAATCTGCTGCAGTTTACTCAACACCACACCCATAAGAAGATAATCCAGCCTTCTATCCCTGCCAAAAGGGAAAACGGTTGTTACCTTAGGACGGAAACCCATCAAAGGTGATGTTTTTCATTGATGAAATGGAAAACAGAGTATGGCTGCTAACGGAAAAGACCCTTATTTGCAAATGCACGGGGGCCTGTCGAATATCCAAAACCCTGAAAATCTCGGTGGAAGAAAATTGGAAACCCTTGAGATCTCTAAGTTAATTCCAGGGTCCCAAAAGAATAATACTTCAATGCCATCTTCTCCCCCAAACAAAAACAATATCTGGTTTTCAAGGAGGCCCGCAGTATATGAAAAAAACAGTTCTTTTGATGAAGCACTAATCTCCCAAGACATAAGTTGAAGGCCGAAGGCTGAGAGGAGGAAGTTTTTTCACCACCGCAGTAAAAATTAAAATATAAAATATTATTTTCCTAACACATAGAGCTACTGCTCGTAATTTTCTGTTTGCTCACATTCACCTTCTTCTTCTCATTATCATTCCTTGTCAAAAATAAATTACAATTACAAAATATATGTAGAAGGTAAAAAGTCACGTGAAAGATTTTCACGGATGAGAGGGAACGAAAATACAATTTAAATTCAAAATCACCTAACTAACTTTTCCCCCGTCAAAATGCATTTAATACAATGTCCTTTACATAATATAAAAACTTAAATATTAATTCCTTCGTACTCGGAAACTTTCTGGCGGTGGCGGCTTTCTCCATAGTTCCCCGCGGTATCGCGATGGTTAAAAACTTGATTGCGATATTGCGGGCAGCGGTTAGTTGACGGCCCGGTAAACAAAAGTAAACGGCTGGCGGTTAGAATAAAACAAACTTTTACGGAGTCTCCCGTGATATCGCGATGAATATTTTATTGATTGCGATATAGCGGGCATTGGCTGGAGGTGGCCAATGATGAGTTGATCAAAAACAAAAGATACGGAAGTCTCCATGATATCATAATGGCTAATTTGTTGATTCGCGATATAGTGGGGCGATGGATTAAGCCGAGGGGCCAGCGGAGTTAAAGTTAATATTCCAACACTCCCCTTAAACATAACTGCGCTATCCACCATGCCCAATCTGTTCCTTTGAAAAATAAAATTATCTCTTCCCAGCGGCTTTGTAAAAATATCTGCACTTTGTTCTTTTGATCTGCAAAATTCTAAAAATATATCACCATTGTTAATTAATTCTCTGATAAAATGATATCTGGTATCAATGTGCTTGCTTCTCTTATGAAAGACTGGATTTTTCGAAAGAGCAATGGCTGAATTGTTATCACAATAAATTTTTGTTGCCTTCATTTGTTCATTTTGCAATTCTTTCAAAATTATTCTCATCCAGATTGCCTGACATGCTACACTTGTGGCTGCCACATACTCTGCTTCTGCTGATGAAAGACAAACTATTGGCTGCTTCTTTGAAGACCATGAGACAACTCCAGTCCCAAAATTAAATACATAACCAGACGTGCTTTTTCTATCATCAATGCTGCCAGCACAGTCACTGTCTGTGTATCCTATGAGTTTGAACTCATCTGAACTTGAATACTTGATGCCAAAATTTCTTGTTCCACTTACATACCTTAAAATTCTTTTCCCTGCTTTCCAATGGGTGTCTTTTGGTGTTTCCATAAACCTTGAAATCAAACTTACTCCATACATAATGTCTGGCCTTGTGGCTGTGAGATACATGAGACTTCCAACAAGTCTCTTAAACAGAGTTGGATCAACATTAGACCCTCTATCATCCTTGCTTAGTTTCAGACCTGTCACTGTAGGTGTTGGTGCTGGTTTGCACTTCATCATATTAAACCTCTTCAAAATGTCATT
The DNA here is from genome assembly GCA_007258455.2 of Sequoia sempervirens. Taxonomy (NCBI): domain Eukaryota; kingdom Viridiplantae; phylum Streptophyta; class Pinopsida; order Cupressales; family Cupressaceae; genus Sequoia; species Sequoia sempervirens. The sequence goes on from VDFB02196895.1 coordinate 5,374, forward strand.
TGCATATTTTGACTGTGAAATAAAAATACCATTTTCATTTTGATTTACTTCAATGCCTAAAAAATACTTCATCGGACCTAAGTCTGTCATTTCAAATTCTTTCTTCATGTCTGCCTTGAACAGATCAATTGACAAATTGCCAGTGAAAATTAAATCATCCACATATAAGCATACTATTAGTATTTCACCTTCTTCATTCATTTTTGTATACAGTGTGGGCTCACTGCTACATCTATTAAATCCATTCAGCAAAAGATAACTGTCTATTCTGCTATACCAAGCTCTTGGGGCTTGCTTCAATCCATACAGTGCCTTTTTCAATTTGTAAACTTTGTCTTCCTGACCCAGAATTTCATATCCAGGTGGCTGATCCACATAAACTTCTTCTAAATAACCATTTAAAAAAAACTGACTTCACATCCATTTGAGATACAAACCACTTATTTTGAGCTGCTAAAGCTAAAATCATTCTTATAGTATCCAATCGTGCTACAGGTGCAAATGTCTCATTGTAATCAATTCCAGGCTATTGTGAATAGCCCTTTACAACCAATCTTGCTTTAAGCTTCTGAACTTCATCTTTTTCATTCAATTTGGTTTTATAAATCCATTTCACTCCAATGACATCTTTGTCTTTTGGAAGACTGACTAGTTCCCATGTCTGATTCTTTTCAATTGCTTCAATCTCTTCATCCATAGCACTTACCCATTTATCATCTTTGACTGCATCTTCAAAATGAATTGGATCTTCTATTTGAGAATAAAATGCACAAAGAGAAATCTGATCTGAATTATTCTCACCTTCATTTTGCTCATATATATCTCTTATGCTTCTGATTTTCTGTCTTCTCAGACTTACCAATGTAGGATTTGACATATCACTTGAACTTAGTAGGAATGTGGACAGATGGTCTATTTGTAGATAGTTTGTTGTCCTTTTGTTGGACTGCTTCCTTGAATGATTGAGGCTGTTCTTATAGTTGATGCTGGTGTCACTTGTGGACCACTTTGCTGAGCTTGAATGGGAGTGGGAGGAGTCACAATAGTTGGAATATTTGTTGATGCTGGAACTTCATTCTCCTCTTGAGGTATACTAGCTGAAATATTGACTGTCTTCTCTATACTTCCATCCCATGCTTCATCTTCTACAAATTGTACATCTCTGCTGATTATAACTTTCTTTGTTGTTGGATTATAAAGCTTATAAGCTTTAGATTCTTCACTGTATCCAACAAATATGCATTTTTCTCCTTTGTTATCTAGCTTCCTTCTCAATTCATCAGGCACATGTGCATATGCTACACATCCAAATACTCTCATGTGAGTAACACTATGTTTTCTTCTTGTCCATGCTTCTTTAGGTACTATATTCATAACACTTTTTGTTGGACACCTATTCATTATATAGGCTGCACAAGAAATTGCTTCTGCCCAATATTCATTTGACAAGTGTTTGGCTTTCAACATGCTTCTAGCCATTTCCATGATTGTTCTATTTTTCCTTTCAGCTACTCCATTTTGTTGAGGTGTGTATCTAGTTGTGAATTGCTTGTGAATTCCATGATCTTTGCAAAAATTAAAGAATTCTCTTGAAATATATTCACCACCTCTATCTGTTCTCAACACTTTAATATAATAACCACTCTGTTTTTCAACCAAATTCTTGAACTGACGAAACAGATCAAACACTTCATTTTTCTGCTTTAGAAAATAAACCCATGTTTTCCTTGAATAATCATCAATGAATGTCAGAAAGTAAAAACTATCACCTATTGAAGGTGTTTGCATAGGTCCACACAAATCTGAATGTATAATTTTCAAAGGGGCTTTTGCTCTAGTTGACTTTCCTGCAGGAAATGATTCTCTATGTTGTTTTCCTAAAATGCACCCTTCACATACCCTTTCTGGTTTTTCTATTAAAGGTAGTCCTTTGACCATGCCTTTCCTATGATAAATTAAACCTTATATCAAAGTTGAGATGCTTAAAATCTTAGGTGCATAACGAGTTTTTTCCATCTTTATCTCGGCTTGAAGATTATGCACTAAATTTGTAGTTTGTTCTCTACCACTTGTGAATTCATTAAGTGTTTACGTGCTTTGAGCATGAATTTATATTCAAATGCGGCCTTATCTTTAAGGGAAATATTACGTTGTTTTGTCATTAGGCTTTTTTAATGGTAGTTTGCAGCGGGTATTCCCATCTAAGGTGATACACTTGAACCATTCTTGAGAAGGTTACTCTATACCTTTTTTTAGAACCAGTTGCCCCTACACTCGAGCTAAGGAGGATTATGTTTAGGACCGGACACAAAATACACATGCGAGAGAATATACTTTTCTCTCCACATTTTAGTTAGAATATTGACATCTCCGCTTTTTCCTTTTGGCCCGACACTTTGTTGTCATTACCCAATGTAACATCGGACTTTACATTCATTTAAGCGAAACATTTCTAGATTCCATGTCATATGATTGCTACAGCCTGAATCTAAAAACCATACATCTTTTTCATTTGCTTGAGCAACATTACAAGCTAAAAACATTGTTCTCTTATCTGAATCCTGATTTTGACCTTCTCTTGAAAAATTTGCATTTTGTCTATTATTATCATCTTGCTTCTTTCTACACTCCCATTCATATAATGCCCATATTTTTCACGGTAGTGACATTGGACTTCAGATTTATCATACCTTTGATTTTGGCGGTGATTAAGTATTTGAGTTTTGGCAAGGCCTTGATTCTTTACTCTTCCACGTTTAGGCTTGATAAAGCGTATTTTTTCACCTCACAGTAAGAGTTTCTTCCTCTTCCTCTTGATCTACCTACACTTTCTTCCTTGGTAGTAGGCTTTGAGTTTGAAAGCATGCTCAGTGATGTATCTGTACATACCCCGGCCTTTGTTCATCGAAATTAGAATCGCATCCTGACTCATCAATTTGAAGCTGTGAAGATCTGTCTTCTCACCTTTAACTAGCCGTTAGAAATTTTGTGGGCAAACTCCTTAAAATCTTTTCAACAACTCTGGTATCTTCGAGATTCTCTCCATGAGACCTAATTTGATTAACCACCCCAATGACTTGGGTGTAGAATGAATCTACAGATTCATTGTCCTTCATACATATTGTTTCAAAATCTCTTCTCAGCATTTGTAGCTTTGCTGTTTTAACTTTGCCATGCCTTGATAGGCTGTTTGAAGTATGTGCCATGCTTGTTTGGACTTTGTTGCCGGTAGAATCACAGCCGGAAAATACTCTCGTAATACTGACTTGAAGCGAGGATAAAATAAAGTCTTTGAATCTTTCTTCCTTGTGTCCTTCAATAAGTCTTTCTCTGCTTGTGTTAAAGCATTGTATGCTACTGCATCTGCTGGCTCTGCAAATCCATTCTCTACTAAATCCCATATCTCTTGTGAACTAAATAGTGCTTTCATGGTAATTGACCAGTACTCATAATTCTTCCCATTAAACTGTGGAATTTGTGGGTTTGTCAAGCTTGTGCTTGCTGCCATTTTTGAAATTTACCCAGATAATCTACTTTGATAAAATTGATTCTGATAATCAACTTGCTCTGATACTCGAACTTGCTCTGATACCACGTGAAGGCCAGAGGCAGAGGAGGAAGTTTTCACACACAGTAAAAATTAAAATATAAAATATTATTTTCTAACACACAGAGCTGCTGCTCGTAATTTTCTGTTTGCTCACATTCACATACCTCCGTCAAAAAATAAATTACATATACCTATACATATAGGTAAAAATCAAGTGAAGATTTTCACGGATGAGAGGGAACGAAATAACAATTTAAATTCAAAATCACCTAACTAACTTTTCCCCCGTCAAAATGCATTTAATACAATGTCCTTTACATAATATAAAAACTTAAATATTAATTCCTTCGTACTCCGAAACATTCTGGCGGTGGCGGCTTTCTCCATAGTTCCCCGCGGTATCGCAATGGTTAAAATCTTGATTGCGATATTGCGGGCAGCGGTTAGTTGATGACCCGGTAAACTGCGGTAAACACCTGGCGGTTAGAATAAAGTAAAACTTCTACGGAGTCTCCCGTGATATCGCGATGAATATTTTATTGATTGCGATATAGCGGGCATTGGCTGGAGTGACGTCAGGCGGTTGATATAAAATAAAAAGATTACCGAAGACTCTCGCGGTATCGCAATGGCTAATTTATTGATTGCGATATAGCGGGTGACGGTTGGCGGGGACGACATCAGTTAGAGTTAATATTCCAACACAGAGATGGCAAGATGAGTGTGTCATTCATCTTCAGAAAGAGTGCAAAATGGTATGCAACATGTCTTTATTTCATTAAATGTTCTTTAAAGTTGTCAACAGTAAAAGAAGAATATCTTAAACATTGTAAGAAAAGTTAAAAGTAAAAATCCAACACACTGTTTGTTATTTGTAATTGTGTATATCTCAAAGGAAAAACTTGAATTATCCTGCTGTTAGTTTAAGAAAAAAAATGGCTTAAATCATTTACAAAATATTTATTTGAAGGTATGGTATGGGATCCACAGAAGGGGCTCCTGCTGTATATTTTAGAAGATGTATGTAAAAATAATAGTGATGTTTTTAAAATAATAAATTTAAGTTGTAATTTACATTTATTTAATATAATATTTTATTCTAATTTTTAGAATTTTTATAGGTTCTTTTGAATATAATGGGGAAAAAATTATTGGACTTACCTCTATATGAAGAGATGAAAGAAATATACAAAGCTTTTGAGGAATTCGTGGGAGCACTCCTTAAAATCCCCATCAAATTCCCAGGATCCGATTATGCAAGAGGGATTAAGGTAGCTGGTATGATTCCTTTAAATATTTGATGAGCATATAGGCATTTTGGATACTATACTGATGTTGGCTCATGAAGAATGCAGGCAAGAGAAACCCTCATTAGAAAGATTGAAGAGTGTATAGAGGAGAGAAGGCAGCATCCTCAAGTGATCCGTAATGATCTGTTGACCAAACTTGTGAAAGAAGAATCACTGCCGGATGAAATTATTGCAGATTTTTTATTGTTTATGCTGCTTACTGGTTATGAGACTTCTTCAACAGCAATTGTGTTTGCTATAAAATTTCTTACAGACAGTCCAGAAGCATTGGAGGAGCTCAGGGTGAGTATGTATTTGTAGCTCAATATGAAATATTCATTGCCTAATACTAATACTTATTAAGCATAAGACTGACTAGTGTATTAAGTAGGGTTTCTTAAAAAGAAGAGCTTAAACAGGGTTGAGTTCTGTTTTTTATTTTGTATTATGCAGGCTGAGCATGACTCTCTGTTGAAGGAAAATGGAAATAAAGCTGACATGAGACAACTACCAAGCAATGAAATTCACTCACTGTGTGAGTATATAATTTAATCTGCTTTGTGTTCTATTTGGTTGGCATGGCAGGTGATAAAAGAAACTCTTCGGTTGGGCAATGTTGCCCCAGGGGTTTTCAGAGAAGCAAAACAGGATGTTAAGTTTAAAGGTGCCATTTAGCAAAATCTTGGTTTAAATTTCATATTGCTTAAGGCGAAGAAATGGAATAATTTAAAGTTTGTCTGTTGTAAACTATTTAACTGCAAGTGCAGATTTCATCATTCCCAAAGGATGGACAGTGTATGTGCTTCTGAATGGCACACATTTGGATGAAAAATACTATCCTCAACCACTCACATTCAATCCATGGCGCTGGCAAAATGAGTCTGCTCTAGTATGTGAAGACACCAACCTCATTTAACTGTGAATTTTAGAATATTGTGGATGCTATTATGTACTATATAATGCTAATCTGTAATACCTCTTTGTTTTGCTTTTCACGGGCGGTGTGTCCTTGTTGGTTTTGATGTGCTTATTAGGAATGTTTTATCATGTGTGTGTGATTTGATTGCTATTTATAGAGCGATAGTCTATTTGTGTGATGTGGTGTATCTTATCTGATGCTTTATTTGACATGTTTTAATTGGTGTAATGATGATTAGTTATTGTAACATGTTATTGCATGAGATATTTGTTTATGATGGAACTATTAGTCTATGATGAGTGTATTGGTGAAGGGGACGAGATCACATCACTCGCTTACGAGTGCCCTACGATTCCACGATTTCCTCTTCGGTGGTAATGCCTGTAAGTTTATGCATGTTCAAC
>VDFB02196896.1:0-44808 GCA_007258455.2 Sequoia sempervirens
TTCCTCATGACATTTACACCCATCCATTTCATCTATATCATTCCCCTACCCATTTTCCCAGCTACCTTGGTCTTGACATAAAATATGAAAACATAAATCATGCTTTGGGGAAAAATCTTGACATGTCAATCCTTTGGTCACAAACTATGCATGCAACATCATGTCATTATCATCATAACCTTATTATCCCTATGTGACATAGTCCTTGAAGATCATATTCCAATTCCTCTAGTCGTATGTCTCCTACCAAGGCCACCAATCAGTCTTTCATGTCTATCACTTATCTTGGTTTTCCCTTGTCAATTGTCTAAGGATACTCCATCATCCAATTTAGTCATGAACACAAGTCATTCCAATCATGTTATGAAACCCCCCGTCAAACAACGTCCTCATTATCACCTGTCAATTGGTATTCAACTTGACTAGCGACACAATCATGTCTATCCTTGGAATCATTCACATGCATCATAAAAATGTCAAAATCCAAAAAAATCATAAAATGTCCTAAAAAAAGAAGACCAAAAACAATCGCAAAAAGTCCTGAAAAAAGACCAAAAACATCACAAACTGTCTTGGAAAAAGACCTAAAATTTGAAAAACATCCTGAAGAAACCCCAACAAAGTCAAAATGTTCACAAAATCCTAAAACAGAGTCAACATTCATCACATCGATCATATAAGTCAAACATAGTTGCATCAGTCAAATAAGTCAGACATAGTGGCACTCGAACAAAATCAGTCATTCAAAACATTAACATTTAAATTGTGAACCAACAAACAACATAGTCCAATCAATCATCCAGTCAAAATCAGTCAAATTGCCAAAACAATGTCAATCTTGTCACTCTTTGGTCCCCTCCAAGATGTGTCCTTCTTGGACTTGGACCTCATCAAAACATCATTTGCCTTTTTTTAGGATGTGTCCTTCCTGACAATAGGCCCTGTCAAATCGTCAACACCATCGAATTGACAACTTGTCAAAACTATCAAACTATCAAAGTGACAAACTATCATGAAATTCGTCTTCGGCAAAACAAACATTGGCAAACACATTGAATGGCTCTTGATTTTTCTGGTCTATTTTGTCTTATCTTTTGTCCATTTTGTCTGATCTTTTTGTTATTTTGTCTTATGCTTTGTAATTTTGTCTCTTGGTCATGTTACTAGCTAACTCGAGGATGTCCCTTGAAGGATTTAGAGGTGCGATGATGTCTCATGACCTATTTTGTTTTTTCTTTGACTATTGTCTGTGGATTGTCTTGACAAAAAGAGTGGGGCAACTTCGCCCTTAGTATGAGTTAGGATATTCATTGTCTGTGACTGTCTGTTTTGCAAATGGTCACCTTGCACACCTTAGTCTATGTCATACCATGGTGTTTGTGGACCATTTACGACATTTTAACGCCCAATGATGATAAATATAAAAATGTAAGCATGAAAGTTGGTTCCCTTATCATTTTTCGTCTAGCTTTCCATCTTCATCCTCCTTTCTCTTCCACGCTAATATTCATCCCCTTCCAAGCTAACATTTCTTCTATCCTTCATCCGCTATTCTTATCATCCATTTCGAGAGCACATTTGTGTTCTTTGAACTCATTTGTCCTCTCGAGGGGGCATACTACTACCCTCTTGCCATTCTTCCTTCAGGGGCATACTAGGTACCTTTGGGAACACTATTTTGGGAATTAAATATCTTTTGACACAGTACGTAGACTACATTATGTCAAGGGCAAAATGTGAACAGCGAAAAATGTCCCTAAGTTTGCGACATCATGTTTTCTTGGTGGGCTCTTAGATAATTTAGAATGAGTTTTGGTTTGGCTAATTGTGTTTGGTCTATTCTCTATTAATTCAAATAATTTTTTAATAATTATTTAAATTAATTCACTTTCTAATATTTATTCTATCCTAGCTGATTAAATAAACCTAATGTGATATGTTCTCCCTCTTCTTCAGTTAAATAGATTATTATTTATTTAATTATTTTGTCATCTTTCATCTATAGTTAAATAATTACCATTAATTATTTATCTATTCATGGTCCTTTAATTCTTCTATAGTTAAATAATTATTACAATTATTTAACTATCTCATGTCTAATTTTGATCTTTCCATTTAATTAAATTGATTATTATTCGTAATGCTCCTCTTTAATTTTCCAAATAATTATTTAGGCATAATTATTATTTCCACTTGTCCATTTCCTTTATTTTCTGGAAATAAATAATTTGTTTCCACTTGTCCACATTTCTTCTATTTTTCAAATAAATAATTTGAATAAATTATTTATTTTCATATCCATTTCCAACATTTTGAATAATTTAAAATAAATTATTTATGCACCACTTGGTCAAAGATGCCCTGTCATAATCCCCCGTCATAACATTCATTTCTGTCATGTTTGTCATAGCTTGCATGTCCCTGCATGTCTTCCTGTCATGATTCCTCCAAGAATAGCATATTCTTGGTGCATCAATTTTGGACCATCGATCTTGGAATCCTTCTAGAGGATTAATCTCAGCCGTCCATTTGAAGGTTTGTCTATAAAAGCAACCTTCCTTCTCCATTTTTAGCTTAATAGCTATTCTTCTCCAACTTTCTACTTATCATTTGCAGGTATTTGCACAAGTTACACTACAAATCTGAGGGCATATTTTCAAAAGGAGAAATAGGAGAGCAAGAGAAGTGATTCAAGTTCAAGCATGGGGAGTATTTTAATTTAATGTTTTATTTTCCTTATGCTTACTTTGTTTTCTCTTGTTTGGATGTGGTTTAATAGTTTAGAGGTGTTTTACTGTCACTTTGTATATTCTATTTGATTCTCTAACCCCATCTTACACTCTCTAAATATTCGAAAGAATGAATCCTTAGAATCAATGCTTGCATCTTGAAAGATTCTATACTAATCCCTTACATATTTCATTAGGGATTGCAAAATTATTTCATAGCCACATCCTCATCCACAATTCAAAGTCTTCTACAAAAATCTAAAAAGCCTTTCAAAGGTCTTCATCACTGAGAGCATTGTTGCTAGCCAACTTGGGCACATGTTTCCTAGTATTATCTGGCACCAAAATTGGGTATCTTGGGATGTTTTCAAAACATAGCTGCCCATACCTATCAGTATGCAATAATCTCCTCCCAACAAGTCTTTCTTCTTCATCTTGGTTATCATTATCTTTCCTTATATCACCATTGTGTCTAGACCTTCTATGTTGGGAGTCATGTTGATCATTGAAATGAACTATTCTAGCTTTATCTTTAGTTTGTGAAGAAGAAATAGAGGGGTTGTGAGTAGATGAAATTTTGTCACTTGTGTGAGGATTTGAAGAGGATGTGTGGCTTGAGGGCTTTGGGTCTTAGGGATAGAAACCTTCAATGTAGATTCTAATAAGTTGAGCTTCTTTCTCATCTCTTTGTTTACAACAAGTAATCCCATCTCCTTCATCTTCCTATCCAATTCCTCATTTTCTTTCATCAGTTTTTCCAAAAATGAGACATAAACAACTTTTGATGTATCTTTCTTGGAAGCACCCCCCTCATCAAATTTTACCCCTTCATTTTCCTTTTACTCTCCCACATGTCATTTCCCTTTATCAACATCATGGGATTCACACTTTTTATTTTTGGGAGGGGGAGTAAATGGGATAGAAGTATTTTTAGCAGTATTATTTTGGGGATCTGTAGCAATATTGTTGTGGAATTTACAAGGACTTTTCCTAAAGTCTCATGCACAACTGGGTCATTCTCTTGGTCAGCTTGGACTTCCAATTTTTCCAAGGCCTCCATCTCCTCAACCTTCCTCCTCAACATATCCCTTTGCATCATAACATCCCTAATTATCTTCTCCTTCTCTGCATCCCTCTTCTTTATATTTTCATGGCACTTAGAAGGTCTTTGATTGAGCAAATGCATGTAATTCAACACTTCTTCATCTAGTAAGGTAGACTCTCTATCATATACTACTGTAGTATCAACTTGGTGGGGAGTAGCATTATGAGAATATTCTTCATCAGTTAAAAAATTAGGAGGGATAGGGGTATATATATAGGAATTTGGGGTGATATATCCTTCAGCTCTAGTACACCTTGCACTAATATTATCTTTTTGTATTCTATCCCTTTCTATTATATCATTTTCTCTCCTCTTCATGACTTGCATGCCTTGATTTGAAGAGTACTCATTTATAATAGAGTTCATAAAAACTTCCCCCCTCTGATTAGAATTATTATCACTAAACTCCAGTAAATTCATTTAACATTCTAAACTAGAATTAGAATTCATTTCATGTTTAGGGGTGGGATGAGGAGTAGAATTACCTTTTCCTACATCTTTTTCTTTTATCCATTTCCCACATATGCTCATGTTCTTAGATAATTCACCTTCCATCTTCTGGTCTAGATGCTTCTTAATGTGGCCTTGTGTTCCTCTCATTTGAACTTGAGTCTTCTTTACGTTCGTTGCCCTCTTTCATTTCTTGATAATTTTATTTTTTACTTTTTCAATATCCTTAAACACTGGCTCACACTGGTGCAGAGATGTTAGAGTCACCAACCAAATTCCTTGTGAAAAATTAGGAGCAATTTTTTTATTCTCAATGAAAATTTCAATAGAAATTTTAGCTCGAGATAAACTTTGACACATATGACATGCATTTATATGCATTTTGAATGCAAGCTTTGGAAAATAATGGGAAAGAAACCTATTAAGAGCCTAGGTGAAATATTTTACAAATATTTGAGCTAAACTTAGTAGATGCTTTTAATTGATCAACTCTATAAGTAAATATCACCATATAACATAGTGAGCTGTGATAAGGCATTCTGGAGAACTAATAATTGTAAAGCTTACTTCCCCAGTAGATTCACCATTATGTTGGTTATTTTCAATGAACCAATTAGGTCTAAACAACTACCTATGAGTTTTTGAAACTCAATTTTTGAATACCTTCAAGACAAGTGGCCAATGAATGAGATATAGCATCAATTGCTTTATCTCCTACACTTTGGGCTCTGCAAAACCTAGGAGGGTGGTCCCACAATGTACATTATACAAATCTTTTAGACAATTCATGTATACATTGCAAATTCAAGTAGGTATATTCTCAACAATGACTAATCAGATGAAATTACTCAAGAAGTTGGAAATTCGTTGAGTTAATTATGCATCTTAAGTTGAGAATATAAAACAACACAAAGTACAAAATATTAAAGATAGATTAATGATTATTTAAAAGATTGTTCTCAAGTTGGGTAACTAGAACCATGAGAAAGAATTAAAGGGGTTAAGATCAGTGCCATTATATATGGGGTAGGAGTCTGAGAAAATTGAAATATAAGGTATATTTAATTATGAACACCCATGATCTAAGTGATACTACTTTACAATTCAAAAATCTGTAACCAAATTATGAAGACTACTTATCAAATTCAATGACACTGCACATGAATTCATGATTTGATTAAAGAATTTTATCTCGTTCTATGAAACAAAGCTAAAACAAAAACATATATCAAAGTATCAAGTGGTGAAAATTAATGAACTGATCTCTTATTATAATTTTCATTAATAATTCAAGTACAAAATCAAAATGGAGAGACTATAGACTTGGAAAATATCCATTATAATTCATATATGCTTAGAAACCATACATTTGACAAAATTTTCTATTTAGACTCAAATAATTAGACAAAGACTTAGCATATTCACTCCGTGTTCTTAATTTTCACAATTTCGTTCTAAAATTCAATAAAAGACCCACATAAATGGCCCTAAATTCCCTTTTATAAAATAAGGGAGCAAACACAAGCTTCAGACTAGATGTACATGTCACATTCTAATTGGACCGCTATAAGAAATATTCCCTAATTCAGTTATATTTGCATTCTTCAAAATGGAGGAAATATACATGAGAAAAAGTTTATTTACATTCGTAGTAAGGAGCAAATTTTCCTTCCAAAAAGCATATATCGAAAAGAATAATCTTCTTCATTATAACACATCCACTTCATTGAGAAAAATGAAAAAATGATGCAAATAAAATATAAATCAACATCTCAGTTAGCATTCCACATCATCAACAACTGATAATAACCTATCAAACATATATCTTATACATTGTAACTTCTAAGGCTAGACTTGTATAATACTTGACCAATTATATGTTTCACATCCATGTTTACCAACCAAATCACCCAACCAATACCATTCCCCATTCTTCATATTCTTCATCATATGGCTAGTTGAAATTGATGATTTTATCTAATGTCTTCATGTATGGGGAATACTTTGTTATTACAGACTTGGATTCCTTTTCAAAATCCTCCTACAAAGCTGATAATAAATGTCAACTTTCCCAAAGTGTCATTAAAGGTGTTGATATCAACTTCCTTACAAATTTCATTCACCTGGGAGTCAATAACTTTGTCCATCTCCCTTTTCCATACTTCCAATGCTTTCAATTCAACATTAGTGAGCTAAATATCTAGCAATGGTGAGAAATCTGCTAGATCATAATGAGTCCTTAATTATCTTATATTTTTCTCCAGTGAGGCAATGTATCCTTGAAAATTTTCCTCACTTAGTTCACACACAACTGTATTTTTTCAAAGCACATTAGGGTACTTATATTCATGCTAGCTAGCTCCAACTACTATCAACTTTAACCTCTCAACTCTTGGGATCCACTTGTTTAAGATTGGCATGGCCAACTCATTATCTCTTTGGGACAACCCTATTACTTGCATCATTAGGGCATAATTTTAATGCACACTATTCAGTTTGGTCTGGATCTTCTCATTCATATGCTTCAAGAAAGTATGAACATTATTTGATATATTTCATACATTATATTCGGAGCCTTTTCCAACAACTTCTTATATGTCTGAACTTCCAGAAGAAGTTGTTGCCTCATAGGTTCACTTTATGAGATAGGATCTGATTTGCTAAATTATTCTATTGAAAGTGACTCTTGTCCCAAACTTTATGGAACCATTGGTAAAGTTTAACCATGAGGTAAAGGTCACGGGGATGCAATTGGAGGTGATTGAGGTTGATAACTTGAGCTAGCCTAGCCCTGTTCTCTTTGCATTTCTCCCCATTGTTTATAGAATTCTAACTCTATTTCTAATACAACTACCCTCTACTGACTATTATCATACTCACTGAGTAGCTTGTGGTACTTGTTCTTAAAGTCATCCCTTTCAAGGGTAATATTTTCAACAGTTGCTTTAGTAAATGTAGCAACATTAATAGCCATGCCAACTGCTTCCAAATTTTGGGTATCATCAACCCTCTTCACAAGTAGTTGTCCACTAAAATCTGATGGCTTGACAACCACTGGTTTCCTGGATCCCATGGAAAATGACTAGATTGCTAGTTTATCCCACTTTTCACTAAATAAAAATCCTTGAAGTGTCATTTCCAACTCTTCTTCTATCTACACTAGAGGCATTTCAACCCTCCTTATAGAATCTAAGACTATAGCATCAGTTGATGTTCCATTCTGGTAGCAATAACATACCACACTTCTTTACAAGTTCTCTGCCATCCTGGGCAGTAATCTTTTGAAATTAATTTTTCATAATACTCCTCACATTGGCCTAGATGAAATTCTTAGGAAACTTTGGATGCAAACTCCTTTCAGTAGCCACCTACTCTGCATATTCTGCAGCTTTGGATCTCCACTAGAAATCTTTGAATGCAGATGTCACAATAAAGGACTCATCTTCTATAAACTCCTTACAAGCTTCTATTCTCGGGTCATCTCCACAATTTAAACCACTGATGTCAAGCTTTCCCAACCTAAGACTACTTTTTCTTGAGCTCAAGGCGATTTCCCCTATAGGGGGAGGCATTCCTTGCTGCATATCCTCAGGAGTGATATATATGTCATCTTCATCTCTATCAGTATATTCAACCACTCCTCTTGCCTCAGTTCTTTGCTTCTTTAGAGGTGGGTGCTTAGGAGGAATAAGACTTCAAGAGGGTGAATCAAGGTCAATTATAGATAAAGGAAACTATCTTAGAGGTGGTGGCCATGAACTCTCAGGAGAATCTACCTTTGGCCCTTCAGAAGTGATAGCGGTTGGCAAGCTTTGTTCTTCATCAATTAATTTATTCCTCTTGGAGTAGATTCTCGATTACTTGGGTGGCCGGTATGTAGGCCTTTCTTCCAATGTCATTGCAATATCTTCTTCAACCATTATTTCTTTTCCTTTGTTTATTACTTCACGTTGTTCTCTCAACATACCAACTACATTTTCAAAATTTTCCATAACGTGCATGACTTTTCCAAATTCATCAGGTGTGTTTGGAAAAGGATCATATTAGGGATCCTTCTTCCATTTTTCTTCTACCATCTTCCTATAAGCAATAGATTTAGCTTTCCTTTCATCTCGTTCTTGAAAGATAAAAATATTCCTAATTACATCTTTAGAATAATCAAAGATATGCACAAAATTAATCAACTTCTTATCCACTTTCAATTTGGTAATAAAGCCCTCAAGATCATGATTCAATGTGTGCATAGTCTCCAACTTATAAGGTGCCAAAAGATGTACTAATTGCTTCCATGCCCCTTTCATGAGAACATAATTAGTAAATGTTGTCCACTTTGGAAAGAATGACCCTTTCCTTGTTGTATCAAGTAGATGCATTGTCTATGAAGCTCCTAATTTCCTCATGATTTCAAGGAATTCTATCCTTAAAGGTTCATCTCTTGGTGAGACATATGGATCTAGACCATTTCCATATTTTCTAAAAATTGTTTTGTGAGGATATAAAATCAAGTCTCCCCAATTATGACCCAAGTTCAAGTCTAGCCTCATCTCCATGGGTCTCAAGAACTCATGAATTTCTTTGGGAATTTTTGGTGGCTCATATATCAGGGACCTCCTTTTTCTTAATGAAAAATAATTTTGAAACATCACAAAATTGTATTTCTTGTCATCCTTATCCAGAATTCAGGTCCAACACTAAATAGGAAAATCAACACCTTCCTCCTTCCTTCTCAAAGTTATATCCTTGTCAAAGATCTTCTACCCTTTATGCAAGAACATTTGCATTAATAGTGAATACCACCAAAAATTTACCCATTGTTTCCCTTCCTTCAACGCAACCAAACCTTTGTGAATATGTTTTTCCAGATAAGCACCATAATCATAGACTATGCTATACTCTGGGTGTTGCAAATCTATGGCCAAAAAGTTGTATTCTTTCTGCAATGTGTCAGGTGGAGAAAAACTAATGATCTAGAACAAGGAATAAACAATCTTCTTGAAATAACTCACAAAATAACTCATTGAGAAGGTCTTAATCTCCTTCTCACCAATCTTGATTCTCCTCTTGTGTTTCCTAGTGCCAGTCATTGCAGTATGCATAGGAAACATCCTTGTCCTGATGAACACCTTGGTGTTATTGTGTTCCTTCCTAATGTCATCCATATCCAAAGGAACCATATCCTAACTCTACTCATGCAAGTCAAAAATATCTTCAATCTCCTTACTTGTTTTCTTTACCATGTCTATCCTATTAAATGTCCTGACCACCCTAGAAATCAGGTCATACCTTGAGGAAATATCTTTCAAAATATCAACATCCATATACATGTTGGGAACAATTGACTTTCCCATATCTAACCTCCAAGGATTACATAGAGGGGCTCCAATGTTCTTGATCCCAAACCAATGCTGAAAAAGCTTCCATATAGTATAAGGAACTTCAACATCTTTTATGAAGCACTATTTTTCAATCACTCCTTCTCTCGTAGTAGGGCCATAGAATAAGACCTTTGCTTCTAGTTTCATATTTTTAGAAGAGGGCAACAAGTTGATTACATACTGGGAGAGTGTTATGGGCTGGGTTGAAGAGGTGGAAATTTGTACTTTGGGAGTGATGAATTTTATATATACCAGGGTTCTAACAAAAAAAAAATTTACTACTAACCTCCTAATTGAAATCTATGACTCAAGGTGAGTGCTAATTCGAGATGATTTTCTAGGGTTACGACCTTTTATTAAGAAAAAACTAACCCTAACTCTAAGTAACAAAATTAACGAAATAAAACAATCATCTAAAAGAAAATTGAAAGTGAGCCCTAATTTAGAAAATTGAAAAAAGCATAAAACTACATTTTTTGTACTTAGGGCTTTCAACTGTAATGAACCCTAGGTAATGCCAATCAGGATGAACTCTGTAAATAACTTCTTTCAGTTCTTTGCATCACTCTAGACACATCCTCAAATCCCAAATATGCAAGAACTAACTATATACACAAATTTTGGAAGGAATTGAATAATTTTATGGGTCACCTCTGCCATTATAGGCCACTTACATGAAGTGAAACAATTGCAATGGGCGTAATTCACAACTTTGAATATACATCGTCAATCTTCAACTTAGATGGCCATCTCGAATGACTTAGATTGAGTCAATGACATTTGAATTTACATCGTTGTTCTAGCTTGGAAAAATGGCCAGTAGAAACATGCCAAATGGGCCTTCTTCATGTACTTGTGGGCTCCACCTACCAATAGTCGTAGAACATACATGGTAGCTTCTCAAGAGAAAAGTTGCTTTTAACGAATCTACATCTTATCTCGACAAGCTAGCAAGGAATAGTGGTGATCATCTTTCATCTTTCAATCATCATTGTTGATCCTAAAACCTCGAGCGTTGGAATGAAACACAATAGCTAGGTCTACACACCCAATCAAACACATGTCAATATCTCATTGGTCTTGTAGCAATTAAACTATCATCACTTAGGATGTGTGATCTAGTGGGGAGTGGCTTAGATTAAATCCCATAATCTAGTAACACTAAAACCTACACATGCAACAAAATTTGTCATAAAAGAGCACCTTGACTAGGCCGACGAGAGTTTACCTATGGAGATCAATGACTTAGACTTAAGTCACTTATGAACACAATTTTAAAAAATGACTTTGGGAAGATTAACATTATTTGTGGCTCAAAGTGACTGAATAACCTAAGCAAAGGGGCTGATAAGGAACACATAACGATGGCTAATAATAGAACTTACATCATCAACAATCAATTAAAATAAGTCAACAAAAAATTAAAACACCCAAGAATTTTCCATGGAGAAATTGAGAGCAAGGTTGTCGAGGTAAAACCCTAAACCCTACCTATGGTTGAGATGTGACATGTTACTACCAAGCACAAAAGGACCTTAAATTATAAATAATTTTGGGGGCTCTATCAATATCATTTCACAATAATTTGTATTTCATTTCAAAATTCCCCAAAAACACAATCTACAATCATTCACCCAAAAGGGGAGGAAAAATGTGTAACCATCAAAATTTGCTAATACCACCAAAAGTAACCAGTAACCCATCAACCCACATCCAAAATTAGCACAATCATTACAAAAGAAAACTTCAATTACCCACATTCAACATAAAACTTACCAATGCCAAAATATGAGAATATCCAGCACATACTTTCATCTTCATAACAAAAATCACCAACCCAGAAAGAAATTCCATTACATAGGACCAACACTAGCACTAGAGCCATGGTAGACATTCCCACTCTATGTTGTGGCAACAATAGGAGAGGAAAATTCATCTCCTTCTTGGTTCTTGTCCTTTACTATTAGAGAGCCATCATGCCCACTCAAATTCCACATAGATATTGGCATGATTGATAGAACCTTCATTCATGGGGCAGAAATTAGAGTTTGCATCATGAGATACTGTTGATAGCTCGTGTCTATCTTTGTAGTGCTCTCTGAATAACTATCTATGATTGTAATTGGAGAATTTTCTTGCCTATACAAACCATGTGCATACCTTACCCTCCTCAAAACTATGGATGCAACTAGGGTAGGCTATTTTCCTTTTTCTCCTCTCTTCCCAGTGGAAACACTTTGGTGCAATAGCCTTTTGTGACACCTAATAGGGACAAGTGTATATTTATTAGCAGGAACCTTCTCCTCTGTAACTAGAGCATGTTCAGGTACGTTGCATTCCTGATCATTGACACTACCCTGCTCCTTCTTCGCACTGAACCTTGGGGACCTCCTAATTGGGACTCTAATAGTAGCATACTTACTCATTTTGATGCTTGGGATCTTCTTGATCTTACGATTGAACACTATTCACTCAAATCAAATTGAGATAATTACTAAATGTTGAATGCAAGTGATGAAATTAGCAGTCATTCATCCTATATTCATCGAGCAACATGATGATGACAACCATCAATTCCCAAATAAAACACACACTTGAAATGGTGGAAATTTGTTGGTGTGCATATTATCACCATTTATTTCCCAAGTGCATGGAAATATACATATCATGCATCATGATTACTAGCAATTAAGTCTCACCATGCACGAAGATCAATTTGACCACTCCCACAAAGAGCATACCATTAATGCTTGCTAATTGGAGAACTAAATGTCTATCATGTGCATGTTTATTGATTTTAAATGTCATTCATTTATCCTTTTATGAGATGGTAGATCAAATGGCTCACATTAAGCTGACTGAGTTTTGGTTTGAATAGTTCTTTGCTTGTCCATCTCTAGCCAATAGCATTAATCCAAACAAGATGACACCTAACCCATTGGCGGATCTCACCCATTTCGCTAACTGGTGGATTAATCCACATGTCAAGATCTCACCAATCTTGCATCCTTTAATGAGCATTCATCTTTCCCTGTGAGCTAGTGGGGAATGGTAGAGATTATTCCTCATGCATGATCTTCATTGTTAGTTTGGAGCCATAGGTGGTAAGCTCATTAGTAGAGACCGGGACCCACATATGTATAAGGACATGCATCCTCATCTCATGATCCTCATACTATGTAACTAACCGACATTCAACATCCGTTATCTAGTGGGCTATAGACAAGATAATTTCACATGGTCACATATCCATAAACCTACACATACAACAAATCTAGCATTAAATATTGAGCCATTGTTAGGACAATGATGGTTTAACCCTCGAGGATGAATGACTTAAGCTTAAGTCATTTAGGAAAATATTTATTGACCCAACATTAGGAAAACATCAAAGTGGATGACAATCAGGATGATTGACGCTCTAAACCAAAGGGGCCAGTGGCCAAACACATATGATGGCTTGAGTGAAAACTTGGAAAATGGGAAACTAGCAGGGAAAGTCAATGTGAAATTAGAAGAACAGAGGGTTTCCTAAGCCAAAACTCTATCCAAACCATGGGGACAAGGGCTTTATATGTTGATTAAGTCCATGTGCTACTCATAAATTGCAAATTTTTGGGGAGCTCCATCAGTGGTTCATGCTTGGGGACGTATACCCTTAGCAGGTATAGCGAGAATATAGATCTTTAGTTGAAGTAGACCAGGATAGAAAAAAAAAACCCAAGAGCTTACCTAGACAAGGCAAGCAGACACAACAAAAAGCAGACACACCAAACCAACCTATATACATTATTAACAAAATATACAATGCAATTTGTTTCCTTGAGAAGCCTTTTCACCCAATTGGGTTCACTCCTCAAATAGGAGTCCCTTGGCCCCAAAACATAGGCATAGTTCTTTCCTCTGTCAAATATTTTTTCTTTCTCTATTGGAAATGGATCTTTCATTGATCCAAGTACTTTTGCACCATCGACTTCATTACAACCAACATGACCCACCATTCCTTTGAAATAGTCTTGCCCATAATCCCATTTTGACATGGTCTCCTTTGGTTGCATTGGAGAAATGAAATATTCATATTCCATTTCTTTGTCTCTATCATGAATCTTGTATTGATACCCCTCCTATATTTCTAGTTTCCGGATGGTGCAACTATTCTGACTCACATTATGTAGGCAATCCTCAAATATATCAAAATAAAAAGACTCAAATTCAAGAACTTGCATGAGTTGGAGATCATGACCCAAGACTGAGTATACATTTTCTTGTTCAAATGAATCAACATTTAATTTTTCTTCAATACCAAGGTTATATCCACTTAATGGGAATAGTTCCATGATCAAATCAAGAAGATATGGGGTATCAACAAGGTAACACTTGAAAGCCACCTCATATTGATCATTAGCACATTCACTATTGTTTATATCATCTAATAGCTCTTCATACCAATCAAAAGATTCTATGCTACCCATATGATTTGAGGATTCTACAAATTTTTTCTCCTTATGGTCAAGAACTAAGCCTTCTCCTTCACTAATATGTGCTTCATTTCCATTTGTAGGTGTAGATATTACTTTAGTGGTCACCTTACCATAATCACCAAAATCTATAGGGATGTGTAGATATTCATCCACCCTTGTTTCATCATAATGAACAACCTTTGCCTTGTGCTTGATATTTTCATTAATAGTAGTATTGTATCTACAATCACCATCATGGGAAATGATAGTTCCAACTTCATACCTACCATTATGTGCATCACCACCCTATTCAACAACATTTATACCATTGTATTCTCCATGTGAATGGGATATCAATGCTTCAACATTACCATCTCCAAAGAGAAGATTATAAACCTCAATGCCATCTAGGCACTCACCTGTTCTTGTCTAACTTGCATCAATTCTAGTATGTCCACAAGTATCTACTAGAGACTCATTGGGATTTTGCACAAAAAGTGGATTGCTCTTGCACCAGTAGGGATCGTCATTGGTAACCTCACCCAACAACAATGGTTCATAAAATAAGGGATTTTCGCACACCTTCATAGTGGTCACATGTACCCCTCCCTCTTCAATGTTAGGATCCTAATCTCTTTGATTATTAGTGCATTAAAAATAAATGTAATCACTTGAAAAGTAGAGAGAAACAATATCAATATCCTCTTCATCTGCTGCATTCATGACAATTGATCCGCATTCAAAAAATTCTTCACATGAAGAGAATTGCTCACTGCCTAGGAAACACACCCCTTCAAGGCTATTAACATACCCCTACTTGTAGGAAAGGACTCCACCTCCATTTCATAAGAAGAATTATATTCAATAGAAGATCAACCAGACTCAATCTCATCTATTTAATTCCTCAGTTGTTTCGTACAATTGAGATTAGGTACATCTCCATCACTGATATGTGCATCACTATTCCTGACTAGATCAACATGTGAAGTTTCACCCTGTACCTCTTGTGTTTTCTCATAGACTATGACATCTGAAGGAAGAAAATTAGGTACTATTTTCTTATCCTCATACTTTGTCTCTTCATCTTCATTACTACTATTTGAGCCTACATCTAGATTATTTGTGAAATGACAAAAGTCATCTACTAACTATCCACATTTTGATGCATCTTCTTGATCTATCAACCTTAGCCTTTAATTCTCTTATTACCCACATTTCAGGAAACAACATGTGGCATATAACTATTCCTAATTTCTTCCATAACACTTATCCAATCCACTACCTTATCAAGACTATGGGGCTTCAAATTCTTAGGCAGTTTGCTTAATCCTGATTTATAGAATTCACAAAGCAAATCAATGCAAATTGAGTAATTAGATTTGAATCTCTTGGGTATCTTCATCAAAACATCTCGGAATATTGAAAACAAGTCATATGGTGATTCATTTACATTTCCTTTCATTTCATACAACTCTCTGACAGAGAATACTAAGTCAACCCTTCCCAATCCTTGTTGATGTGAGGTTGATGCTTGCTCCTATTCTACATCTTGTGGAAGTACTGCAAATATGACCTCTAAGGGATCTTTTTCTCAACAAACACTTTTACTTCCTGATTGTTTTTGCTCAATAGTTTGAATTCTATTAGAGTCATTCATACTAGCAGTCACAGGTCCCCTCATGATCGATTATTTCAAATTGTTCTCAATATTCATAGCATCTTGGTAAGCTTGTTGTAAAGTAGTAGGCTCTTTATCTCTCAACAAGAAGCCCATAATACTATCAAATGATCCTAAATACACAACCAAACCTTCTACATCATTTGGTCTCATGTCTTAAATGATATTTCTTATAACCTTTGCAAATCTAAGGTTGAAAGTAGGGACCAACTCTTCCTTATTCATGGATATCTCTATTAAATTCTTCCTTGCAACACTTGGATTTATCCTTTCACCAAACCACTCCATGAAGATTGCCTTATGTTCACTCCAAAAATGTACAAAAGACATTGGAAAGAAAGAGAACCAGTCTCTTGTGTCTTCTTTCAGGGATTGAACAAATAGTTTCATAACTACAGCTTCAAAATCTCTCATAATCTCCCATCACATCAGCAAATTCTAGACCCTCTCACCACTAAACTTTGGTATTTTTTCCTTGGTCTTGGGTGGTACAATATTTGGGTAACCCAAAATATTTTCAAAGTTTAGGGCCATGTACCTACCAGTATTGAAATTGCCTTGGTGGGACAAGGATTGTTCACTACACATGCTTTTATCACTATTTACACTAGATTGCATAAATTAACAACTCATCCTTAGTACTTGGAAATGAATTTAAAATAAACTGTGCAATTATACAATATTACATCAATTCCTTTTGGAATTGTGATCCTAATCCTCTAGCACATATATTCCCTATAAATGATTCCTAAGATCTAACAATATAACATACTCCTTTCATCATAATGCACAAATTTTAGCTTATACACAAAAGGTATGCTAAATATTCATTAGTATTCAATCATCTAGTGCTAGTTCAACTATTAGGGAATCATTTACATCTCAAGAATTGTAAATTTATCTTGATTTACCCATAATATGCTCTAATTTCTTTAAATTCTATGAGAGTACCTGGTATTTTGTAGCGACTGACTATCCTTTATCTTTAAAACTGTAGATCTGACAATTTGATGTATGCTTTATCAGGCTCTCTAAATCATAGTCACCACCTCCTTTCAAAGGAATAAACTTAAAATGAGATGAAGTTTCTTCACAAATAGAATACATTCTGGGCTATCTTCCACAATGGAGTCATGATCAAATCCTTCAATCTTTGTTGCACTCAATTCATTTACCAAGTTCAAGAATTTGTTAGTTTCTGAATAAGATGTTCAAATTCACATCACCATTTAACTTTGCATTTTGTATCTACATTTGGAGAATAAGAGTTTCCCCAATAGAGTCACCATTATTTTGGTGTTTTTCTAGTGCACCTAAGGAATCTTTAATGAGTAGCCAACTAATATACTCAAGACCCTAAAAATTAATGGCAAACTAACAAGATTTAGTTGAAGACTAAAATATTCTACACTTCCAGCTCTTTGGGACCTAGGGGGTATTCCTACTATGTTCATTTTGTTTCATACATTGTAGAACACATTAATTCATAGATCAATTCCTATGAGGAGCAAATATACATGAATTAATGAAATATTGGCTTATCTTTGAGAAAATTGTGGCTCACTCAATAGGAACCAAGGGTTATTTCAAAATACTTCACACACATGCCTCATGTTTGATGAATTTTGAAATGAATTTGCATTTTGATTTCAAATTGGTGACCAAACAAACAACTAATATACTTCTGATGTAAATATTTAACAAATAGATCAGTGTCTTGTCAAATAGGGCATCAAAGTCACATACATAACAACCAATAATATAGAAACTATTTAATTCTAATAATAATGGAAAACTCTCACATTGCATCATGGATCTCATAGTTTCTAAGACATAACTACTTACCAAATCCTTTGTAAATTATCGCAACTTCATGACTCTATTTAAGCATTTTAATTGATTCCTTGAATCAAAGCAAAAACAAAGACATACATTCAAAAAAATATTTGAAGATGAATAAAGGTATCCTTGATATTTCATTCAAAATTTACAACCAACCACAAAAGGAGAGTACATGCATTAGAATTATAGATTTGTTTCGATATCCACCATTACTATAAAACCATTTAAGATTACTACATACATGCCTTAGAGACAAAATAAATAATCTACCCTATTGATTAGTTTCTTTCTATACTTGGTTTTCTACCCAAACATATAGCTGACTCAAAACTTAAGACTAGAACACCTTGCAAATGAGCCATGAATTCCTTTTATAGCACAAGGATCAAACAAGCTTTTGGCTTGAAATGCAATTACAATTCAAATGTATCATTTCACAAGAATTTGCATTTCATTTCAAAATTCCCCTAGAACACAATCTGTAATCATTCACCCAAAATGGGAAGCAAAATGTGTAACCATAAAAAATTTCTAATACCACCAAAAGTAACTAGTAACCATCTGTGTAACCCATCCACCCACATCTTTGGTTAGCATAGTCATCACAAAATCCAACTTCAATTACCCACATTTAACATAAAACTTACCAATGCCAAAATATGAGAACAACCAACACATACTTTCATCTTCATAACGAAATTCACTAACTGAGAAAGAAATTCCATTACACAGGACCAACACCAGCACTAGATCCATGGTAAATGTGTCCACTTCATGTTTTGCAAACAATAGGAGAGGAAACTTCATCTCCTTCTTGGTTCTTATTGTTTCTTGGTAGAGAGCCATCATGCCCACTTAGAGTCTACACAAATATTGGCATCATTGATAGAACCTTCATTCTTGGGGCAATAATTTGAGTTTGCATCATGAGATACCACTAATAGCTCAAGTTCGTCTCTATAGCACTCTCTGAAGAACTATCTATGATCACAATTGGAGAATTTTGTCACCTATATGAGCCATTTCGATAACTTACCCTCCTAGAAACTCTAGATGTGACTAGGGCATGCTCTTTTCCTTTTTCTCGTATCTTTCTAGTAGTAACAATTTTGTGCAATAGCCTTTTGCTACACCTGACAAGGACAGTGAAGATTTATTAGTAGGAACCTTCTCTACAACTAGAGCATGTTCTAGTATGCTGCATTCTTTCTCATTGACACTATCCTACTCCTTTGTAGCGAACCTTGGTGACCTCCTAATTGGGGACTCTAATAGTATCCTACTTACTCATTTTGATGCTTGGGAGCTTCTCGAGCTTGCAATTGAACACTATTCACTTAGCTCAAATTCAAAAAATTACTAACTATTGAATGCAACTGATGAAATTAGTAGTCATTCATCCTAAATTTATCAAGTGACATGATGATAACAACCATCAATTCCCAAAGAAAACACATGCACGAAATGGTGGCAATTTGTTCACGTGCATATTATCACTATTTATTTCCCAAGTGCACGGAAATCTGCATATTATGCATCATGATTACCGTGAATTAAGTCTCCACATTTATGGAGATCAATTTGATCGCTCTCGCAAAGAGCATACCATTAATGCTTGCTAATTACAAAAATAAAAAAATAGCACATGCCTGTTTGTTGATTTTGAATTTTAGCTATCGATCCTTTGATGAGATGGTAGATCAAACAACTCACACTAAGGTGACTGAGTTTGAATTTCAGAAGTTCTTTAGTTGTTCATCTTTGGCCAATAGCATTCGTCCAAATCAGATGACACCTAACTCATTGGTGGGTCTCACCCATTTTACTAACTGGTGGATTAATCCACATGTTAGGATCTCGCCACTCTCATAGCCTTTGACGAGCATTCATCTTTCCCTTGCAAGCTAGCGAGGAATGGTAGAGATTATTCCCCATGCATGATCTTCACCTTTAGGTTGGAACCACAAGTAGTAAGGTGAACAGTGGAGACTGGGACCCACATCTATATAAGGACAAATATCCTCATCTCATGATCCTCGCACTACATAACCGACTAAAATTTAACATCCTTAATATGGTGGGGTATGACCAAGATCATTTCCCATGGCCACATATCCCTAAACCTGTGCATACGACAAAGTTAGCATTAAAGAAGGAGCCATTGTTAGGCCAACAATGGTTTAACTCTCAACGATGAATATATTAAGCTTAAGTCATTTAGGAAAATATTTATTGACCCAACATCAGGAAAACATCAAAGTGGGTGATAAACAAAATGACCAATGTTCTAAACTAGAGGGGTCGGTGGCCAAATGCAAATGATGGATCGAGTGACAACTTAGAAAATAGGAAACCAACAGGGAAAGTTAATGTGAAATTAGAAGAACAGAAGGTTTCCTAAGTCAAAGCCCTATCCAAACCATGGGGACAAGGGCTTTATATGCTGATTAAGTCCATTTGCTACTCATAATTTGCAAATTTTTTGGGAGCTCCATTAGATTGATGTGGTGAAAACTAAAGCAGAAATGGTGAAAGGGAGGACATAATAGTGGACACTAAAATAGGAGTTGTTGATTCCCCTTCCTCCTTTCGTAAGGTAGCCTACTTAGTTGCTAGAGCCTTCCTTTGATAATTATTCTCACATAGAAGGTGATTTCTCCAACACTAAGAGCTAAAGGTTGTGACCTAAGAAGGAGTAGAAAACTCCTATTTTTTCATACAAGTTCCCATCACAATTGTTGTCGATTGAGGGAACAACTCCTAGATAGGAATAAGAGGAAGAGATGTAGGAGCTGATACCATAATAGGTGGAGAAGAAAACTCACATGCCTCAGTGGTGGTCCTCTTCCCATTTTCTACCCTAGGGGTAGGAGTAGTAGGAGGTCACATAGGCTATTATGTAGAAGCATCTCCACGTGGACCCTTCCCCTTACCATACATAGTAGGATAAGGCATTGTAGGAAATATTTGAAGGTCAAACACCTGTTACTTAGCCTTCCACCAAGCAATCATTTTTTGGAATCCTCAAGAGAAGCATTGGAGCACAAGTTGAGGGTTCCACTATAGGGTGAGAGGAAGAGGTAGGTGGAACTACAAAGGAAGAGGAAGAGGCCTAAATGGACTTCTCCTCCTTTTTTCGAGTGACATGTATCTTTATGCTACACTATCATGGAAGCTTTAACTGAAATGGCATATGGAGAAGGAGGATAGGCTACTTTTTGTATTATGCCCCCATTATTATATTTCACATAAGTTGCATACAATAGGTTAATCCTAGGAGGGAGTAGAAAAATAGAGGTAGGAAAAAAGAGATCAAGCTAATAGCCCCCACATGAAACCATTGGTGTGTAACCAATATCATGGACTACATGCACCTAACCCTCATGAGAGAACTTTAAGCACTTATGAATCACTGAGGGAACTACATTTATGGAAATGAGCCACATAATGCCTAGTTTAACTCTAAACAACTCAGACCTCAGGATGATGTTAAAGAAAGCATTCATAGCCCTAGGCCCAATAGGGATTAACAAGGTGATAAAACCAATTGGAGGAATGAAAATCCCATCATGTGTATGTATAGTTCATTTTGAGTCATCGTGTAAATCCTTATGTAGGAATTTTATCAACATGATCTCCTATGTGATAACATCAACCTAGTATGTAGGGTCAATGAGAACATCAATTATGGTGTTCAAGTTAATACATGTGGGAATGTACAAAGGGGATGGTTTTTTATTAGTGTTCATTGGTAGATCCTATGAGGTAAATATTATATAAGGAGACCCACTCATTGTTGGAAACAAAATGGCTGACAACTGAGAGGGGGGGTGAGTCAGTTGTCTTAGAAATTAAACTTATTAAACTTATTCTCAAATCTCATAAATAAAAATGGAAGCATAAACCATCACCACATCTGAAACACACATAACACTAATATTTTTTACCTGGAAAAATTGTTAGGGGAAAAACCACGGTGGAGGTTATTCCACAAGATTATACTCTATTAAAAGTATAAATAATTATAAATGGGGAATACACATGCATTTAGGTGCACTGCCAAGAGCTCACTACTCAAATACAAAAAGGCTTACTACCCAAGGAAGACACATTGTCTTACAAAAACATGAAGATTACATCCACAAGATTTTAAACTGAGAAAATAGCATCTTCTAATGCCTAATTATAGTTTTGGTTAAACTCATAAACTCTTCTCACTCTTCTTCACACTTTACTTCTTCCTTAAAAATACTAGAACATTATTCACACACAAGACTCACACATCACTACTTCACATCCATTCAGTGGTAAAAAAAATTGCTCATATATATCTGCAACTAGGAATAAGATCATTGAAATGTCGGCCTCAATAAAATATAAAATGTGTACAAACTGTTGGCCCAAATCAATAAACAATTTTCAATGTGAATCAACCAATGTCAGACACAACATAGTGAAGGCCCAAAACAACATCCTCAAACATGAAACACCTCCAAAAATTATTCCTCGAAGATCCACAACATGCTACAATCACCCTGTCGGCCATGAACAAGGAAAACATGAACTCACAAAATAAAATCACTAATGGCGAGGACAAAAATCAATGTAGATGTACAAGACCGATAGAGCACAATCTAGAAACATCCAAAAAAATCATGAATCACTACAAAATCATCTACAACAACTCAAATTACTAGAATCACATCATCATCTTTTAGGAACACCAAATGAAGCAATAAAAAACTGTTAGAACACAAATACTCATAACTTGATCAAATATTCATGCGGATCTTTGAAAATTTACATGGATAAAATAGATATAATCGACAACAAAATTTAATCCACAACCTCTTGTCATCAACATACTGAGCTAGCCAACATACTGAACTTCACTACACTACTGACAACCTACAACTTATTTTATTATAATTTTCACAATATCCTCAACATATATAACCTTAATGCTAATAGTGTTGACATCAATGACAACCACATATCAGCAACATCCAACAATCTCCCCCTTTGGCATTGATGGCAACACATGATGTTGTAATGTGCCCATTTTTAGCACTACACTTTTCAGTGATTGATGGCCTATCCCCGATGTGCTTTTGGCTAGTCAGAGGCAGAATTAGGGTTTTCGGCTGCTTGGTGGGTACTTTTGAAGATTAAGGGATTTTCATGTTGTAGTTTGGTTGTTTTGATTTTAGATTCCTTTTGGGTTTTTAGAGAGCTTCACAGAGATATGACATGCAACTATGTCAGGCAACCTTTCTAGACTTACTTTTTTAGTAAGTTATGATAGCTACATCTTAGAGTTTGGGATTTTGGATTGTGGATTATTTTTGGGTTTTCAGAAAGCTTCACAATGGTATCGCACGCAATTTGATCCAAGCAAATTTCTTAATTTACTATTTTTAGTAAATTTAATTTTTGGCAGCAGTCCAGTTGGCATTAGTTCAACATGCTTTCTTCTTCAGCCAACTCAGTTGGTATTTTGATTTTTGGCCTTTGGGTGCATTTTCTAGAGAGATAAGTTGGGTTGATTTAAATAATATTATATTTTAATGTTGACACCTTGTCCTATCTTTATCACTTTAAGTTGTTTTAAAAGGAGGACTTCATGGTTGCATGCCTCATTAGGAGGTAATTAAATAATTCCTAAAGTCAAAATATTGCTTGGAGAAAGGGGATGCCAAATTTTGAGAAGGTAATTTTAAATTAAAAGAAATATTGCCTATTGAAGTGGACACCACTTTTGGAGGAAAATGGGGGTCAAACACAAGTTTGAATAGTGTTGGCTATTTTGGACGCCCTTCTTAAAGTTTCTAGAGGATTCTCTCAAATCTATATGAAAGGAAATAGAAAAGAGTAATGGAAAGTACTAATGAATGAGCAATTGTTTGAAGGAAAGATATTACCAAATAGATTGAAGTAGCCAAACCAAGCACCACCAAAGCAAGAGAGACAAGAATTTGTTAAGGGGAAAAAACAAGAAAAAACCCCAATATTATGAATGGAGGCAAAATGCCTAAAGAATAATACAAAGAGAGAGAGAGAGCTTCAGCCTTAGCTTGCTTGCATGAATCTTTAAGAATGAGAGGAGAGGCACCTCAATAAGTAGAGGTGAGAAGAAGGAGTTAGAATGTAACTCCCAACTCAATGAATTCCACCATTCATCTATGTGTGTGCAAAGTGTCACCTCTTAAGGAGGTGGTTACAAATATTCCTTAATAAAGGAATTAAAAAATAAGTTATCCTCACACATGTGTGAGATGACAAAAGACAAAAGACTTGTAGGGATTCCTTTGGAATATTCCTACAAGTTAATAAATAATTACAATTAAAGAATAACCTTTACCAAGTAAAGATTAATCTTCTAACATCCCCCCTTAAGCTTTACTTGGGGAGGTTACATCAAACCCTTCAATGGGTTGTAATCCAAGATTTTTACAATGAAGAGAAATTTATCTTTACAAAGAGCTTTGGTGAGAATATCTGCAACTTGATCTTCACCTTTACAATACAAAAGAGAAATTTGCTTGTCTTCAATTTGCTCTCTAATGAAATGATGTTGAAGAGAAATGTGCTTGGTCCTTGCATGAAAAATTGGATTCTTTTCCAAAGCAATAGCACTTTGATTATCACAATATAAAGGAGTAGGATCCTTTGGAGGTAGACCCAAGTCTTCAAGTAATCTTCTTAACCATAATGCTTCTTTAGATGCATTTGTACAACCTTTATATTCAGCTTCTGTAGAACAAAGAGAAGTAGATTGTTGTTTCTTACTATTCCATGAGATTGCACCTGATCCAACAAAGAAACAATAACCACAAGTGGATCTCCCATCATTGGGATCACCTCCTAAATCTGAATCAGTATAACCCTTTAAAGAAAAATCACAATTTGCATCATAAAAAAGACCAAGATTAAGAGTACCTTTAACATATCTTAAAATTCTTTTTGCAACTTTAAAATGAGTTTGTTGTGGTTTAGACATAAATCTAGAAACCAATCCAACACTATAAGAAATATCAGGTCTAGTAAGAGTTAGATAATTTAAACTTCCTACTAATTGCCTATATAAAGTAGGATCAACAAAAGGAGTTTCCATATCAACCATTAATTTAGTTCCTAATTCACAAGGAGTAGAAACACACTTTGCATCATTCATTTTAAATCTATCTAAGAGATCTTGAGCATATTTATGTTGAGAAAGAAAAATACCTTTAGGTGTTTGCCAAATTTGCATACCCAAAAAATAATGTAATAGGCCTAAATTAGTCATTTGAAATTGTTGATTGAGTTGAGACTTAACATCACTAATCAAATTGTTAGAACTAGAAGTGATAATTAAATCATCAACATATAAAATAATAATCACAATATCATCTTCACTATGCTTAATATATAAATTTGGATCATTTTTACTTCTAATGAAACCTTGAGATAAAAAGAAAGCATTGATCTTTGAATACCATTCTCTAGGAGATTGCTTTAAACCATAAATTGATTTCTTCAATTTGCAAACAAGATTTTCATTACCTTCCTTAATGAAACCCAAAGGTTGAGACATATAAATTTCTTCATGTAAATCACCATTTAAAAATGCACTTTTAACATCCATTTGATGAATAGGCCAATGCATATGAGAAGCTAAAGCAAGAACTAATTTAATGGTTGGCATCTTAGCTACTGGAGCAAATGTTTCATTATAATCTAATCCTTCAACTTGAGAGAAGCCCCTAGCAACTAATCTAGCTTTAAACTTGCTAACTTCATTATTTGCATTAACCTTAGTTTTATACAACCATTTGCATGAAACAAGATTCTTACCTTGAGGTAATGGAACTAAATCCCAAGTATGATTAGCAATTAAAGTATCATATTCTTCTTGCATAGCCTTTTGCCAATGAGGTTGATCTTTAGCTTGTTCATAAGTTTGAGGATCATTTGAATTCATAATGTTAGACATCAAAGCATGATTACAATAATTTGCCTTTCTTCTTTTAGGTGGATTTTTAGCTAAATAATCCTCACTTTCTTGCAACAAATTTTTAAACCATTTTGGCATTCTTTTAGATGTAGGAGTATCATCACTAGAAGAAGAATCATGAGGAGAAATTTCAACATTTTCATCATCACTATCACTATGAGTAAGAGATGCATTAGGAGGGTTAAGAGGAGTTTCAACTTGAGGAGTATCCTCCACAACAATAACTTTATTTTGAGAAGAATCAATATTATGCACTTTAGAACAATCATGAACACCATTTTCAGCAATGCATACATCTCTAGCAACTTTAACTTTGTTAGTAAGAGGATTATAAACTCTATAAGCTTTAGAATGTTCATCATAACCAACAAAAATATGATAAGAAGATTTAGCATCTAATTTTTGCCTCTTTTGTTTAGGTTTGTGAACATAAGCAATTGAACCAAAAATCCTTAAATGCTTAAGATTGGGCTTCCTACCAGACCAAGCTTCTTCAGGAGTTATATCCTTTAAAGCTTTAGTAGGAGTCCTATTAATAATGTAAGTAGCACAAAACATAGCTTCTGCCCAAAATTTATAAGACATATTTTTAGCATGTAACATACATCTAGCCATTTCAACAATAGTTCTATGCTTCCTTTCCGCTACACCATTTTGTTGAGGTGTATAGGGAATAGTTAGCTCATGCTTAATACCAAATGTTTTCAAATAACTATTAAAAGCATTGTTCACATATTCTTTTCCATTATCAGTTCTAAGAATTTTAAGTTTAAAACCAGATTGCCTTTCAACAAATTTATGAAATTCAGAAAATATATCAAGAACTTGATCCTTACTATGAAGAAAATAGATCCAAGTTCTTCTAGAAAAATCATCAACAAAAGTAAGTGCATACCTTGATCCTTGGATGGAGTTATTCTCCATGGGTCCCAAAAGGTCACTATGAACTAGGTGCAACTTATGAGTTGCCCTCCATGATTGACCATGTGGAAAGGGCTCCCTATGCATCTTACCACTCATGCATCCTGTGCATACAATTTTAGATGGAACAATACTAGGCAATCCATCTACCATATTAAGCTTTTGCATTAAAGCAATATTGTTAGCATTTATATGACCAAGTCTTTCATGCCAAACATTGAAATCAATGGTAGATATTAAAGAGCATCTAGATTGAGCAAACTCATAAAATTTGAACAAATTATCATTGTCTAATTTAGCATTAGCAATGACCTTGTTTTGTTTTGGATCAATAACATAGCACATATCTTTGTAAAATTCTATTTTATAATCTTGACAAAGCTTAGCAACTGAAAGTAAGTTAGTCTTTAATTCAGGAACATATAAAACATCATGCAATTTACCATTAGGAACATTCACATCTCCAATTGCTTCTACTTTACAAGTATGATTATTAGCAAGTTGAAGAGGAACATTAGATATATCAGGTTGCATAGACTCAAAAACTTCTTTATGTGAAGTAACATGTTGAGATGCACCTGAATCAATAACCCATTCAAGAGGTTGAGAAACATTAGTACTACAAGTAAAAGCACGTCTAGATTGATTTGCATTATTTTGAAACTTATAATTATTAGGTTTATTTTGTTGTTGATTATTTTGCTTCATAGGCTTTTTCTCATTTTGCTTTTTAAAACAAGTGTTTTGCCAATGACCATCCTTATTACAATAAGTGCAATGTGGCTTCTTAGAAGAGTTAAACTTTCTAAGATCATTGCCATTATTATAATGAGGTTTGGAATTATAATGTTGTTGTTTAGAATGAGGTTTAAAATTTTGCTTATGATTAGACAAGAAAGCATGTTCATTAGACTTAAGAGTACCAAACTGAATTAACTTAGCCTCTTCTTGTCTTAATAAATCACGAAAAATATCATAAGTTAATTGAGTAGCTAAAGAAGGAATAGCTAATTGAGCATGAATATTAGTAATGAATTGTTGAAATTGTCTAGGAAGACACTTTTTAAGAATAAGATGAATTAATCTAAGATTATCTAATTTAACTCCTAAACCATCCAAATGACTATTTAAAGCATCAAATTTCAATAAAAATTCATCCATAGATTTAAAATTAGAATACCTCAAATCTTCAAGTTGATCTTGAATTTGAATTTTTCTTGATTCATTTGTACTATCATAAATTGTTTTGAGTTTGTCCCATGCTTCATAGGCAGTTGTACATGTCCCAATGTGAACATAAAGTTCGAGTGACATGAAGATACCTATGAGGCCAAGGGCTTCCTCATTTTTGAGATTCCATTTTTTAATTTCATCTTTGGATGCAGACGAACCTGGTTTAGATTTAGGATCTGTAGCTACATCTAAAAGATGCTTAAATCGAAAAATAAAGCATATATGAGTTTTCCAAGAATGATAGTTAGCATAATTCAACTTAATTTCAGGAATTAAAGTAGACATGATTGTAATAAAAAAATCACAACTTTATGATAAAAATAATGACTACTTTAAATATTTGCTTAAAAAAAACTCTTGATTGAATTAAATCTTAAAAACTCTTTAAAAAACAAATAAAACCCCTTTAGATAAAATAACTAAATGTTTGATAGAAATATCCAACTATGAATTTTTCTAATAATTAATTGAAAAAATAGAATAAAGAAATTAATTGAAGAAATTAAATTAATAATATTAAATTGGAAAAAAAGTTAATATTGAATTATTATAATGAATTAAAAAAAAATTATAAAAAATTCAAAAAACTGAATACTAAATTTTCATATAAAATGATGTTTTAAAAAAACTTATAAGCTTAAATTTTTTGTTTTTAAAAAATATTTTATATTAAAAGAATATTTAAAAAACTCAGCTGCTAAATAATAAAGAAGGTAAAAGCTTTTATTTGTTACTTTTTCCTTATAAAGAGTATTCTTAATTTTTTTAAAGTACTTAAAAGCAGAAGTTGAACTAGGTAAGCGGGGCTTTTAAAAAATTCAAAAAATCTTCTTTCATTTTAAAGATTGAAAAATATGTTCTTTTAAAAGAGAATGGGCAGGGTAAAAACAAATGGGCAGGCAAAATAAAATTTTAAAAACCAACAAAAAAATGGGCAGTTATGTAAGGCACGGGCGGTAAAGTTAAAAAAAGTTAGAATTAGTGAATAGTAAAAACTTTTATGAAGATTCAAATGTTGAAAAAAAAAGGGATGGGCCCAAAGAAGACAGGGTTTTTTTAAAAATATATTAAAGATTTGGGTGCCTTGTAGCAAAGTGGGTGCAGTGGCAGGGGAAAGGGATGAGGCCAAGTAGTAGTGGGAGAGGGCCGAGACAGCCCAAAAGAAAGCTCAAACCTTTAAAGGGTTTTAAAATATTTATTATTCTTTTCAATGTATTTATTTTATAAAAAAAATTAGGGTGTTTTGATCTGAGAAAGGCCAAAGCTCTATATATATTTTTTTAAAAGATTATTTTATTTGAATATTAATGTTTTTTACTATTTATTATTGATTTATTTTTATTTCTTTAAGGAAAAAAAATTGCATTATCAACACAAAGATGATTCTTTGAAACAAAATAATTTATTTTCTTAAAGAAAATAGTATGAAATATTTTAGAAAAAAAACTGAGCTAAAGAGGGTTAGAGAACTAAAAAAAAATGACTTTTTTTTAATCTGTTCTATTATACAGATTTAAAAAGAAAATAATTTTTACAAATCTAATTAACAGATTTGCAAAAAAAATGCAGATTAGTTTTTTCCTAATTTCTGAATTAGAGTTAGAGCCCCTAAAAAAAATGATTTTCTACAAAAATTTGAACATGCAAAAAATGGGTTTAAAAAAAACTTGAACTATAACCCTTTATTTGAGGGTTTAAAAAAAATGCATAAACTTAAGTATGCATGCAAACTAAAATACTTTGAGATTTGAAATTAAAAAAAAATTAGAAATTTTTAAATAAGAAATTCTGCACAAGGGTTAGAAAAATATATCAAACAAAAAACAAGATTAGACTTTTGGCTCTTCTCTTTTTCTCTTTGAGTGCCTCCAATGGTGTGCTGAAAAATCTGGTAAACCTTCAACAATGTAGCTCACAAAATATTAGTAATACCAAGCTCTGATACCATGAAAGGAAATAGAAAAGAGCAATGGAAAGTACTAATGAATGAACAATTGTTTGAAGGAAATATATTACCAAATAGATTGAAGTAGCCAAACCAAGCATCACCAAAGCAAGAGAGACAAGAATTTGTTAAGGGGAAAAGACAAGAAAAAACCCCAATATTATGAATGGAGGCAAAATGCCTAAAGAATAATACAAAGAGAGAGAGAGAGCTTCAGCCTTAGCTTGCTTGCATGAATCTTGAAGAATGAGAGGAGAGGCACCTCAATAAGTAGAGGTGAGAAGAAGGAGTTAGAATGTAACTCCCAACTCAATGAATGCCACCATTCATCTATGTGTGTGCAAAGTGTCACCTCTTAAGGAGGTGGTTACAATTATTCCTTAATAAAGGAATTAAAAAAAAGTTCATCCTCACACATGTGTGAGATGACAAAAGACAAAAGACTTGTAGGGATTCCTTTGAAATATTCCTACAAGTTAATAAATAATTACAATTAAAGAATAAACTTTTACAAGTAAAGATTAATCTTCTCATGCTATAAATATAGGCCTCAGCTCTTCAGTTCATCATCTTATGTCTTCAGTAATGTTATGCTGTCGAAATGGTAATAGGGATGCTTCGAGGAATGCATGCCTCCTAGCATGGGCTTGACTTCCTACTTGAAAGATAGCAACTAGTGGAGAGTTAGTTTTTAGTTGAGTGGATTTTGTGGTGAGATTTTGCATTGTAGTAGTTATTGTGCATTTTTAGTTCAATTTCAAGCTTGTTAATGAAGTTTTGGAGTTGCTGTTTCAATATAGCTGCATGTTGTTTTTCCTCATAAGTCAAAAAATAAAAATATATTCATTCTAGGTATTGGCTAAAACCATTTATATGCCCTAGGCACCCCATTGTGCAAATTTTGGTGATTTTTAATGAAAAATCTGATTTTATCTTGTTGGTAGAACATTTCTGGAGGCCATACCATTATGTTTTTCCTAGAAAATGTTTAGAAAATAAATTTACAAGTTTTTAGAGTCATTTCCTGATTAGAATCTGGTTTCCATCTTCATAGTGTTCATTTGCATCAGATTTCATGTCATTTGAGTTTAGAGAGAGTTATGAGCATTTTAGTGAGTTACAGTGTTGTTGGTTTGTGCATTTTCAGTCTTGTTCAGTCATATCAGATTTGAAAGAGTTCATCTTTTGAGTGGGTTTTGAGTCTAGGAGGTCTTGTTGAGCTTTGGAGAGACCATATACAATATTGTAGCATTGATAGACTTCTTATTCTATGTTCTTGGCAAACATTTCTACTTCATTATAAAGTTGAACAGTAGTACTGGCAGCTACTTCTTTCTTTCTAGTTTCTTTTCATTCCCACAATTGTGGAAGAGACTGTGCCTAGCTCAGTCTTTGTTCTATTGCATTAGATCCTCATCATCATATGATAGCGCGTTGCTCACCTCAAGCTTGGAGTGCACATGCTTGATGATTGAGTTATTTTCAACACTGCATTTTCATCAATAGAATATCCACCATATGATAGCACCATTCCCACCTTGGGTTTGGAGTGCACATGCTTGGTGTTGAGTTTAATTTTCAACATTGCATCATCTCTTTTAGTACCCCCGCCATATGGTAGCTCCTTTCCCACCTTGGGTTTGGAAGCACATTCTTGGCATTGAGTTCCTTCAGCATTGTTTACTTCCAGTACTACATGCACAAGATTCTTTGACCATATGCTTGCCTCTCCTAGGCACATTCA
Organism: Sequoia sempervirens; assembly: GCA_007258455.2. NCBI lineage: Eukaryota > Viridiplantae > Streptophyta > Pinopsida > Cupressales > Cupressaceae > Sequoia > Sequoia sempervirens. Next base: position 31,479 of record VDFB02196896.1, read on the forward strand.
TGGTTAAAGTTACCTTCCACATCATTTTGGTTTTGGAGCTAACCTTAACGGGTGACTGTTGTGCTTGAGCTATATTGATCTTTAAAGAATTGGAAAAAAAATAGTTCGATTCTTTACAGATGTGAAAAATAGCATCAATGCAACTATCTCTTGGCACTTTCTCCCCCCTTAGATTTTGACTCTTCTCCCTAAATAATTCACATTTTTTCACATGACTCTTCAACCCCTTTGACATCGATGAAAAAGATACACATTATCTTTCTCCATATGAGCTCTAAAGCACATTTCTGAACATCTGACTACTTCCCCTTAGTAGTAGCCACCACAACATCAATCTAGATCAAGATATGACTATGAAATGCATGGACTGATACAATTCAATGCATCTTAATTCTAATTAGGAAAGGTAATATCCCCTAGCTTTCCTCTAAGATACTCAAAAGTATCCTTAGGCAATGACTTGGTAAAGATGTATACAATTTGTTCCTTAGTGGGCACATACTCAAATTTGACTTCCTTTTCACTCATCTTCTCTCTCAAAAAGTGAAACTTGATAGATATATGCTTGGGTTTTGAATGCAACCCCGAATTCTTAGAAATATTAATTGCACATGAATTATCACATAATATAGAAATAGGCTCATCATACAAAAATATGATATCTTTCAACATCTACTTCATCCACAATACTTGAGTACAATTGTTACAACAACAATGTATGCTGCCTATGTAGTAGATAAAGAAATGGAATTTTGCTCCTTACTTAACCATGAAATCAACTTCTTTCCCAAGAAAAATGCACCAACACTAGTACTATTTTTTTCATTCACATCTCCTACCCAATCAACATCAATAAAGACACTCAAAGTAAAGTCATCTTCTTTGGGATACCATAGACCAAAATCAACTATCTCCTTCAAGTACCTGAAAATCCTCTTCACAACTATCACATGAGATTCCTTAGGAAGGTGAAATCACAATACCATGTCTCAATTTTTTCCCAAGATGGACATTTACATCAATATTTTTAACTGAATATTCATCTTCTGAGACCTGCACCAGCTAAACTATTAAGAATTTGAAGATGATGTGAACTAGTAATTTGTGGCAATTTCTGAGTACATTCTAATTCTTTTTTTTTTGAAATTTTCTGAAATAAATCATGAATATTTCAATATCTCCTTTAATAACTGGTTTTAGATAGAAAACAACATTTTCAAAAAGTAATGTTTGTTTCGTACACCATAATTTTTTTTCTATAAAGGATTAAATTCTAATTTTTGAAATATTGATTCTCAACATCAATATCTATGGAAAGGATATTTTTTCATAAATTTTGGTTGCATATTTTTTTAAATTAATTTTTGAATTCACTGTAACTATAATTTGGACATTCGTGTGTGTTGTACAACCTAACTTTTTGTGTATACATTAAAATTCATTTTTTATTTTTTGAGCAAAAAAAGTACATCAATACCTAGGGAATAGGTATTTTTTGAAAAAAATTACAATAGTTTACTATTTTTCCACCTCTACACAACAAAGAGTTTGATGTTCAGAGAAAAACCTATGTTTAGTAAAAATTGAAAATTAAATTCATGATAAAATGAAAATATATCAAACACATACTTGTTAGAAAGCTTGTTTCAAGGGCTACAATCTTGTAAAATATAGTTTTTAAATGATGTTATTTAATCCCTCAAAAGGTAAAAAAAATGTGGTTTTTTGCTTGCATTTTGATAGATGTGAAGCAAACTCCATTGTGGGTATGATTTAATACTAGAGGGTTTTTATCCAAGGGGGATTGATCTAAGGGGGTCTTATCTATCCCTCTTCAATTAAAACCCTTTAGATGGAGCCTCTCAAGAATTAAATCATTAGTTCTTTCTAAAAAAGTGATTTCAGGAAAAAATCAACACATCCCAAAAGTGAGACACACTATTGTGGCAACACCTAGGATCAACTTGAAATCTTGCAACAATGCATATGACATTCATGATATCAGGTCTAGTTTGAGTCAAATAAAGTAATCCACCAATAATTGATCTGTATCTAGTTTGGTTTGTTTTAGGTGAATCATCATCTTGTGTCAACTTACATCTTGTCACCATAGGTGTACCAATCAACTTTTAATTTTCCATACAAAACTTCTTTAGCAATTATTTCACATACTTGGACTAAGATATAAAGATCCCCTTAGCTAGCTGAGTAATTTTCAATCCCAAAAATAATTTAATTTCTCCAATCATAGACATCTCAAACTCACTCTACATCAAACCATCAAACTTAATGCACAAACTATCATCTCCTCCAAAAATTATATCATCAATAAAGACTTCAATAATCAAATCTTTATCATGATCAATCTTGAAATACAAATTACTATCAATTGATACCTTTATTAAATCCAAGATTTAACAAATACTTGTCCAATCTAGCATACCATTCTCTTGGGGCTTGTTTAAGTCCATACAATGATTTCATCAACTAAAAAACCATATCTCCCTAATCAATCAATTGAAATCCATCAGGTTGCTAATATACACTTCTTCCAGTTCGCCATTTAGAAATGCTAACTTGACATCCATTTGATAAACCATGAAGTTTTTGTAAGCATAATAAGCAAGAAATAGTCTCACAGCTTCAATCCTAGCAATAGGGGAAAATGTTTATTCAAATTCAATTCCTTCCATCTCAAAATATCCTTTACATACCAGTCTTGCTTTGTTTCTAACAACTTCACCTTGCTCATTCAATTTTTTTCTGAAAGGCCCATTTAGTTCTAATTACATTTTTGTCCTTAGGTCTATGGATAAGAATCCATGTATCATTCTTTTCAATTTTTCAACAGTTCTTCTTTCATTGCTCCCACCCAATGTTCATATTTACATGCTTCATTAACACTATTAGGCTTAGTCTTTGAGATCAAACAATATTCTTCTGCAATTCTTCTCCTGGATTGAACACCTTTGTTCTTGTTACCAATAATTAGATCTTCTGAATTATTTAGTCTTACAAAATTTGGAGTCTTGGGATGTTCTTGAACTTCAGGCTCTTGTGATCTCACTTTTGCACTTTCACTAGTTCCATCGTCTTGATTTTCCTAATTCACCAAAGTGATCTGAACTTGATTTTGAGTCTGGACTTTCTTTCCTTTATCTAAACTTTCATTCTAATCATCTGAATCACATTCACAGGTTATGGATGGTCTAACCATTTCTTCATCAACCTTGAGATTATCACTCTTAACTACTTTCCTCAATCTATTATTGTAGCACTAGTAGGATTTTCTATTAGTAGAATAACCAAGAAAGATTTCTTCTTCACTTCTAGCATCAAAATTTCCTATATCTTCATCTCTTTTGATATGGAATTTACTCCCAAAGATTTTGAAGTGTCTAACAGTAGGGTTATGACCATACCATATCTCGTAAGGAGACTTACCAGTATCACCTTTGACTTGTAAATGATTGAGAGTGTAAAAAATAGTACTCACAACTTCTCTTGAGTAGATATGAGGAACATTTCCTTCTAGCATCATAGTCCTAGTAGCTTCTTCAATTGTCTTGTTCTTCCCTTCCACAACTCCATTTTACTGAGGGGTTCGTGGTGCAAATAATTGATTATTTATCCCATGCACTTAAAAAAAAGAATTAAACTCACAAAGAGTTAATTCACCACCTCTATCTGATCTCAGACATTTAATCTTCAGACCTTTCTCTGTCTCAACCATATCCTTGAAAATCTTGAATTTCTCCAGAGCTTCATATTTTTCCCTTAAGAAAGTAATCAACATCATTCTAGAATAATCAATAAGTAGCATAAAAGACTTGTATCCTTGTAAACTTCTAACTCTAGAAGGACCACACAAGTTAGTATGAACAAGCTCCAATAGTTCATTTGAACAATGTTGGTTTTTCTCTGAAATGAAACTCTAATTTGATTCCCTAACTGGTATTCCTTGCATATAGTATTGGTAGGTTTTATCAACTTAGGAAGATCTCTCACAACCCAAGTAGAAATTATCTTGATAATATTGTCAAAGTTTACATGACACATTCTCCTATGCCACAACCAACTTTCATCAACTTGAGCAATCAAACAACTTTTACTAGTAGCATTCAGATGAAAGATATTACCTTTTGTTTTTGTACTTGATGAAATCACATTTATGGAATTCCCCAATATTCTACACTTTCCATTCTTGAATTGAGGATTGTATCCCTTTTCAACCATCTATCCAACACTTAAGAGATTATGCTTCAAACCTTCCACATATAGAACATCATTAGTATTATACTTACCATCAAGAGAAACAGATCCTCTGCCACGAATTACACTAACTTTTTCATCACCAAATCTTACAACACCACCATAATACTTTTCCAAGCTCAAAAAATTACTTTTATCACCTTTCATGTGATGAGAGCATCCATTTTCAATCACGCATTCATCTTTTTCTTCAACTCTGGCAGCTAGGCCTTTCTCCACATTTGTTCAACTAGTAGATTTAGTAGGTACAAGACCATTTTCCTTGATAGCAATAAATACCCATTTTTCCTCACTTGCATTCCCTTTATTAGATTCATCATATGTCACACCGTCATCACCAGAAACATAACACTTTCTTTGAAATCTAGGCTTGTTGGATCTTGTCTTAGGAACTCTTTCTCAACACCTTGATGCAAAATGACATATCTTATTGTAAGAAAAACATTTAATAGGAAATTTCCCTTTATACTTACCTTCTCCTCTAGCTTCCCTCTTGAAAATAAGTGCTTCAAGCTCATCTAATTTTCTCTCTTATTCTTTAATCTCTCACATTTCCTCCTCATACTTGAATATTTTTCTAGAACTTTCACTTAGATCATATCTTTGCTTATCTTTTCCGGAGATAGTAGCTTTGGATGTAGATTCAGTCTTAGGAAGAGTGTCACCAAACTCACTTAACTCAAAAGTAGTAAGCTTACCAATCAAAGTATCTTTGGTTACATTTGTCAAAGTTTAGATCTCCTCAATAGCTATAGCTTTGTCTTTGTATGTAACAAGAAAAGATTTGAGCACTTTAGTAACAATCTCTGATTTTTCCAATGTTCCACGAGCACAGTTGATACTAAACACAAGTTCATTCACTCTCTATATGAAAAAATTAATGTTCACATCATCTCCCATTCTCAACATTTCATATTTCCCTTTTAGGCTTTGTAGCTTAGCAATCTTCACATGAGCATCACCTTCATACAAAGTTTCCAACTTTTTCTACATCTCATAAGTAGTCTTCAGATCCATAACATTTTTCATTTTAGAATCAGCCAGAGCACTCAACAATGCTTCCTTAGCCTTGATATTGTACTCTCCTTAATCTCAACTAAAGTAGGACCATGTTGTGGGATGATATAACTATTCTTTGTAATTGTCCAGTAGGGTTCATCAATGCATCTTAGATGACACTCCATTCGAGTCTTCCATAGAGAATAATTTTTTCCATCAAATCTCGAACTATCCTTCTTATATTTCACCATCCTGGATCACCTCAAGCTATTAAACTTCTTTCAAGAAACCTACTTTGATACCTTGAATTGTTGGCAACACAATGGTAGATAAATTAGAGGAGGGTGAACCAGTTGTCTTAGAAATTAAACTTATTAAACTTATTCTTAGATTTAATAAATAAAGATGGAAGCATAAACCATCACCACATCAAAAGCACACAAATAACCAAGATTTTTTTATGTGTAAGCCCTGTTAAGGGTAAAACCATGGTGGAGGTTAGTCCACAATATTATACTCTGTTAAAAGTATAAAAAATTATAAATGGGGAATGCCATGCATTTAGGGGCACTACCTAGAGCTTATTGCTCAAATAAAAAAATGCTTACTACCCATGTAAGACACACTATCTTACAAAAACATTTGGATTACATCCACAAGATTTTGAACTAAGAAAATTTAGCATTTGCTAATTCCTGATTATAGTTCTGGTTAAGCTCATAAACTTTTCTCACTCTTCTTCACACTTTACTTCTACCATCAAAAGATTAGAACATTATTCACATACAGGACTCCCACATCACTACTTCACAGGCATTCAAATGGTAAAAAAAATCACTCATATATATCCATAACTAGGAATAAGATCATCTTAATGTCGACCTCAATAAAATATAAAATGTGTACAAGCTATTGGCCCAAATCAATAAAAAAAATTCAATGTGAATCAACCAATGTAGGCCACAACATAGCGAATACTGGAAAAAAAATATTGTAACATGAAACACCTCCAAAAATTATGCCTCAAGATCCACAACATGCTACAATTACTTTCTCGGCCATGAACAAGAAAAACATGAACTCACAAAAGAAAATTACCAATGGAGAGCACAATCATCAATGCAGACATACAACACCAATAGAGCACGACCTAGAAACATCCATAAACATCATGAATCACTATAGAAGTATCTGCAACAACTTGAATTACTAGAATCATATCATCATCTTTCAGGAACACCAACTGAAGCAACAAAAAACTGTCAGAACATAGATAGTCATAACTCAATCAAATCTTCATGCAGATCTCTGAAACTTTACATGGATAAAATAGATATACTAAAAAAAACCCTTTAATCCATGACCTCTTATCATCAACATAATGAGCTAGCCAACATACTAAACTTCATTGCACTACTAACAACCTACAACTTATTTTATTACAATTTTCTCAATATCCTCAACATATATAGCCTTAATGCTAATAGTGTTGAAATCAATGACAACCACATATCAACAACATCCAACACTCGTAGGCTACATAGATGGGATGGGTAGATCCATAAAGGAATCCATCCTTACATGGAAATGACTTTCGTTGAAACCCCTAGGAGGTATTAAAGTGCACCAAGACAATTAAGCACTTTTGTAAAAAAGAAAAAAGCTCAAAGCAGTTGGTTATAGCGGCGTGTTTTGGGCTTTTAAAAAGCAAAAGGCAAACTCAGAATGTTTCTCATTTCCTTTTTGCTGTGTTTTAGCTCCGCCCGCGGCCAAAAACCCTGTCATACGCGCTCGCGTTTTTGGAGAGGTCAAAATACATCAAGAGCAATTGGATTTCTTCACAAATATGGCGCCACGACGATGAAAAGATGCAAGAGGTAAGTATTGTTTGGTATTTGTTTTGAATTTGTTAGTTTTAAATTGATTTTGTTTGTTTTAGTTTAGAAATGAATGTTTTTTTTTAAATTTGTAGGAAATCGTCAAAAAGAGGAGGAAAATCCTCAACCAAATCAACCTCAACCAAATCAACCTCAACCACAAAATCAACCTCCCCCATCATTCTGTCAATACCCTCCTGGCACTCAAGAAAATTTGAGGAGTGAAATTGAAAACAATAGAAAAGAAGTTGAGGATCTTATTAGTAGGTTGGTGATCAATTTCTTCAACCGAGAGAAAGGATACATCCTAGCGAGTTCATTGTTGAAGGATTTTGTTAAAAATGTGGATGCAATTACCCAACAAATATCACGGATGGCAAAATAGGAGGCAAACATCGAGGGCATATTATGCAGACAAATTATCATATAAACAAGTTAAAGATTTAAAGATTACTAAAAGGCGATTTGTGCTCTCTATTCACTGACCCTAGAACAAATCAAAATCTCACCCTCAATGCAAAGAGGTTTCCTATCCATTGGTGCCACCACCTAGAGATTAGGAACCGTTTTTATGACAGATGGTATATGGTCTTTGATTACCCACCGTGCAATAACTATGAAGTCCCCCAATATTTTCTTAGGAAATTATACTGTGAGTTTGTATTGAACCAAATCCTGAATTATTTTGATATGAAGGAGTTTCAGGGGAGAGGTGGGGGGTCAGCACAGGATAGGCCTGGTGCACAGCCGGATCCTACATGACAGGGGAGATGACCTCTCGCTAGGCCGCCTCGTGAGCAGATTGTGATGCCGATAGTTGCAAAGGAGAGTGCTGATGTAGAGACTTTGCAGGCAATCACATCCTTGACTCAGAGTGTCATCCACCACACTAGCCCCATTGTACAGTGCAATCCAGGGGAGTCTTCAGGTGGTGGCCTTCGAGGCCATGTGTGTCGATCTTGCGGAGCCACTTGTTCGTATGACCCTACCGGCCCTCAGGAGGGTGCTACACAGGATCCATATACTTCTACACAGCCTGATCCATATGCATCTACGGGGATGGAGAGGGCGGCTGACATTCTGTATGATGCATATGGTATTTGTGATCGGGAGTAAAATTTGAACATGTTCATTGAATTTTGGATTTTATTAAATTTTAATTGTCAAATGCAAGATTAACTAATTTAGTTTATTATTTTAATAAACTGTAGAGATCCGCGATGTTGACTACGGGTACATAGTCAATCTACTATTTTTGCAGTACACCCTACTCGATTGGGATATGTAAAGGATTAGTAAAGCAAAATTATAAATTGATTACATATGTTAGCCTAAATTTTTACGAATGGTATTTTAATATGTGATTTTGGATGTTGAACAAGGTGTTGTTGGAGGTTTCAAGGAAACACCTCCGAGTGCTAGTAGATTTTCTCAAACTTTCACTGAGCTAATATAGAATAAATAGAACTTAAAGTTAATGAATTCTAATTTTAATCTAAATTTGTGTATATATATAGTCATAAGAGTATATGGGTTCACTAGGTTATTATTTGAAATATTTTAAGAATGGTCCTACCATGATTGTTTGTCTTAGAATTCCTACACTAGCAAGCTATATATAATAAAAATTTAACATGGAACCGACAAAGGTAGAGCTACATTCTACTCCATCCTATATAATTTTTTGTGATGTCAACGTAACCAAGAATAAGATGATGGATGTCCTACATGATGTCAATGTAACCAAAAATAAAATTTCTATCCTCGACCCTATCTATCAGCCAAGACTCCTTCAATATCTCCTAGACACTTGGAGATGCTTAAGACTAAGTCAAAATACCCTATATTCTCTTCATTTGTTGCATAGCTCATCAAGTTTCCCTATATGTTCTCTAACTAATCATGATTGCATGGAAAGAAGTTATAATTACTCATTAAACTCTCAACTATTGGAGCCTCCTCAAACTTTCCCATAGGACGTGGAAAATGCTTAGAAATGATTAAATTCCTAATAGGGTGTGGGAGATCTTTTAGGAAGCATTTGACACTAATTTGATCCATTGAATTCTTCTTCATTCTTATATATTCCTCAAATATACCTTACCCAATGCCTATCATACCTCGTCTACTACATTCATGTGCTTGTTAGCTAGCATGTAGGTGATATAATTATAGTCCATGAATTTTATGTCTTCTTTTTCATTTTTCTATCTGAGTCCTCTTTTATCTCACTACTTTCGTCCTCACATAAAAAGAAAGAAAGACATTACTTCTTTTTCTCATCTAAGGCCCCTAAGGTTTTGTATAGGATGCAGGTTTTCAAAAAGCACATCAACCATGTGGTACAAATGACTAAATCCCAAAGACAATCTGTAGTAATGAAAGAGTTTGGAAAGGTAGAGAGAGCTACACTGGTGACTCAAGAGAAACTTCAGCTTTCAAAAACAAAGCCAATTAGGCTAGCAGACATGTGGATTAGGACAACATTTGGTGGAAGAGGAAGAAAGATGACTAGAAGTCTGAAGGCCCACCATACTGGATTTTGATATTCAACCATGAGAGCAAAAGAGAGAGTTGATATCATGTATCAAAACATTAAGCATGCATTCTTCCAGCCAATGGATAAGGAGATGATTACTTTTTCTTCATTTTCATTTGCATAACCATATCCGCGATTGTGCAGGAACCATGAAGGATGTCGGTTTATGTGGAGGTAATGGATTCCAAACTTTAGCAGGGGAAAGAGGTCAATGTATGATCTTGATGAACTGATGAAGGGTTGGTCAGACAAACCGGGGGCACCTAGTCATGAGTAGGGACCTATAGGTTAGATTGGTGAAGCAAAGCACCAAGGAGGTCTTACAAGGAAAGGCCTAGAGCAGGTACATACAAGGAAAGGCTCTTGCCTGCCTGCTCCTCTTCCTCTATTTGAACCTCCTTGAGGTCCTCTACCCTGGTTATGTCCACCTCTTGTAGATGTTTCACCTCCATGCTCTATGAGTTTTGACTCTCCTTGGTTTCTTTGGTCATTGCCTCTACCTTGGTAGCCACCATGCTATCCTCTTTGATCTCTTCCTTTGCCTTTGCCCTTAGAAGTCTGATCTTGCTTCCTCTTACTCCTCTCTTCAATATTTAATGCCAATTGATAACATTGGTGCACTGTTTTGGGGCTTAAGAGAACCATCTCCTCTTGAATGTTCCACTTCAAACCGTTGAGATACCTTACCACCTTGATACTTTCATCCTCTGTGACATTGGACCTCATGCAAAGTCTTTGAAACTCCTCAGTATAGGAACTCATCTCTTGATCTCTTTGCCTCAAACTCTGTCTCCTCTTATGCAACTGAATTTCATAGTCTTTAGGTAGGTATGCTTCTTTCACCTTGGCAACCATTCCCTTCCAAGTAGAGATAGGTTGCTTGCCTTCCTTCTCCCTCTCTGTATCTAAATGAATTTCCACCAAGTTAAGGTGAGAACCTCTTAGTCTTGTTGAGCCACCTTTACCTTTTTGTGCCCGGTGACTCCATCACACTCAAAATGGTTTTAAATTCCCTCTATCCAATCCATAACGAAATCAGCCTCCATCTTTCCACTAAACATTGGTACTCCTTCAAGTGCTTTTCCACTCAAAGCCTTCAGTGCTTTCAAGAAGGAATCCTCCTTCAATATAGGGTCAGGTTCAGGGATTCTATCCTCCTCTACAACCTCTTCTTCTTTTGCTATTCTTCCATCAAACCGCATAACATTCAGTGCTTGCTCAAGTTGGTCTAACTTCTCTCTCAATACCCTATTGTCTTCCTCTATTTCTTCAACCCTCTTGGCCAACTCAGCATTTGTCACCATGATGCTAGAACCACTAGACTCTTTCTTTGACATACAAGATCAATCCCAAATCTTTTGCTTGCTCTGATACCAATCTGATAGGGAGAGGGGTTGGAGGAATCAATCACTGATTCCTGCTCTAGGCCTTTCCTTGTAAGACCTCCTTAGTGCTTTTCTTCACCAATCTAACCTATAGGTCCCTACTCATGACTAGGTGCCCCTGGTTTGTCTGACCAACCCCTCTTCTATCACAAACTCCAACCACCAAGTCCACCTTGGTTCATTGCCACAACTCTTCCTTAGCCTTTACACTATACTAAGACCAATCTTCCTCAACATATCTCTTCTTGGGAGTAGTGATCTTAAAGGCTTTAAACTATCCTCCAAAGGTGTTTGAACAACCTCCAAGACTTCAACTTCCCATCGCTCTCACCAATCCTTTAGCTAAGGTTTGAAAGGCTAGTAGCCCTTGAGCCCCTATTAGGTCTCCTTCACCTACAAAACAGGTTAGAACTCACAAATCTCAAAAGGACTTCCCACTCTTTTTCCAAGGTTCTTGGTTCACATGGACAACACTCAAAGATTCTTGAGGTCTCAGCCTTCCACTATCCGTACAAAGCTCAAACATGAAATGGAGCAAAAACTAGGGTTTTAAGCCTTCCCTTGATAGTTAGCAAACTTCCAATTTTTTCACACACCAAATGGAGAGATGGAGCCTCCTCCTTCATGTAGTAACAAGGTAACACATGATGTTCACTATCCATTTCCTTTAGATGCAAGGATTCAAAGCACATCAACCATGTGGCTTAATTTATATCATAAGTTGTACCATGATGTTCACTATGGATTCCTCTACTCTTTCGACTATCAAATGTGCCACTGCCTTGTCATTGATCACCATCATATTCTCCTTTTCATGATTATTTTCTCTATCATCTTTGGTATAATAAACACTTGACTATTATATTTAACTCCAAGTGAGAAACTTAAAAATCATAATGATAGGCCAAAGAAAGAATATTCAATCTTTTCATGGTAAAAGGAGACCTCAATTTAATCACTGTCATCCTCAAAAGGTTAATTCCATTGTCAAACATTTATTGCATATCTTAAACTATGACAAGCGTTTAATAAGGGTTTTGAAGAATAGGCCCTTGACAAGTTAGCTCCATCATTTTTTATTGTCGCTAAATCTTTATTTAGCTCTTACTCCATTCCTTGCAATAGTGATACTTGGATTTGTCATACTTAACTCAATTGGCTACTATCAAAGCTCCTTTTGACTAGATCATCTCTTCTTCTCATATTGGTTGTCATATTTTACATTGTGTTTTGATTCTTTTTCACTTCAAATTTGTCCTAGAGGGTCTTTTGTTTTCAGTGTGATTGTTCCAGGTTATTGCTTTTTAAAAATTGATAATCATATTATTGCTTAAGTGCATTACACATCATTCAAACTCAAAGCATTACTTCAAATTTGATAACTTTATTTTGTGATTGAATAATTTGTTGTTTTATTTTCAGATGTTGGTGATAAACACCACAACATAACAAAAGGGCAATGGATATTGGTGTTTTGCTGCAATAGAATCCTCGATGGCTCTAATAGGGGAGAATTATGATACAAATTACTAAATTTCGATTTACATTCGTTGTTATAGATGAACTAGTTCTAGTGAAAAATCAAACCATTATTGATTCATAGTTTAATTTCTATTCGGATGGTTTATCTGAGCTCGGTACACGAGCATCGGCATGCAAATATTTCCTCGAGGAGCATGATCGTCGGATGGTAAGTGATTAAATTTTGTTAAATATATTGAATTTTTTTATAATGTAATTTCTATATATTAATGTCTTTACTTCTTGTAACGTTGAAACTTGACCGGAGGCTAAATTGGCAAGACGGCGGGAGCACCCCTCAAGCGAATTGATAGATTTATGCATCATCCGAGATTACGTAAGAAAGGGAAAATTGTATTTGAACGGAGCATGGAGAGGAAATGAATTTTGAATGTAGAGCCCTTTGTTGTATGCCTACATGGCAATTTTGTACATATTTTGTATTCGATATATTTGACATTGTATGCCTATATGGCATTCTCGTAAGCCTATATGGATTTTTTGTAACTATATTTTATACTTATATTGACATATATTGATGTACATGCATGCATGGCTATTTGATTAATACAAATCTTTTTTATCGATGGTGTCCATATTTGCATTATAAATTCATGGTTCAATAGATATGAGTTACATGTATTCAAGTGTATACTTTACAACTTACGCACATATATTTTTTGACTTATGTTGGAACATCAAAAAGTGTGAAAATTTGCGTTTGGAAGTCAAACGTA